>JAVIAB010000101.1:34794250-34809250 GCA_032433765.1 Megaustenia siamemsis
GTCTCTTCAAGCTGAAGACAGCACATTGAGTAGGCATTCTAGCCTCTTGTGTCCGACGATTCTGTTATCAAGTGTCAAGAACGGTATCCCGACACACAGATCGAGGGGAGTCAATCAACCATGAGGGTGAACTGATGCCTGATGTTTTGCCTCTCACCTCAATGTACTTTTTAATGTCTCTCTTTCTCGTTTGACATCTTTTTCTTTTACCCTCTGGTTCCCAGTTGAGTGCTTGCTTTTTGATTGTCTTGTGTTGTTTCTTATCATCACTAATCCAGCATATGAAAAGACCTTCTTCAATTGGTTATAGCAGAAAGTGTTGGAAACATAGTCATTTCTCTTATTTATGCACTAGTCATGAATAAATTACTTGGTTTAGGATGCATTTTAGGAGACATTTGTTTTCAAAGACATCCAGTTTTTTTTTTTTTAAATATATATATATCTAGTTGTTTTCCAGCTCTTGCAAGCAAAGGTGAGGTTAGATAATATATGTTATTTGAATTGAGCATTGTTTTTATTCTTAATAATTTGTATTTCAATATTTTATAAATATTTCTTAAAGTCATTGCTGGCTTTGCCATTCTGATTTTATGTATATATGTATATATATATATATATATATATATATATATATATATATATATATATATATATATATTTATGCCTCCTGCTTGATCTAAGCTTCCAAGATATATACAATGATCTACTTCTCCCACTGTTTCTCCTACAAGAAATATATTTATTGTATAATGGCTGAAAATATCCAGAATTACAACTAGTTAACAAAATTGGCAAGTCAAGCAAAGAATATGGTTTAGATATACATATAAAAAGACTAGGACTATAATTATAAGCAGAAAAACACGTAGATATAGAAGATGGAAAGGACATAGATATAGTTTAAGAATATATTTATCTCGGATATATTAATATAACAAGAGATGGAAATGTATGACAGAGATAAACAAGAAAATAGAAATGACAGAAAGGAAGAATTCGAAAAAAATATAATAGCCTCACAGCAAATAAATAGTAAAACTAAAACTACCATGTTAAACTGTTGTATCTACTTAAAATTCTTCGTGTGTGGTGTAGAAAGGTGGACACTAAATAAGAAAAAAGCAGACCTTTGAAATGTCGATCTATAAAAAAAATTGAGCAAAATGGATGGAAGGAAAAGAAGACAAACAGTGAAGGTTTGAATCAGTTGATAAAAAAGAGCTGTTTAAGACAATTCTAATACGACAACAAACACTGTTTGGGCATTTGAAGAGACATAATAATCTAGTGAATGTCACCTAGATGTGCAGATTAGCTCTTTTCACTTTTAATTCATAATGAATTTGCTGTTCCAGACGTAACGTTCAATTTAAGTATTCAAACCTCTTGTTAATGCACATCATCAAAATCGTGTCCATATACATCAACATCAGACTTCTTGCCCATGTATATTCTCAAAATCAGTCTTCTTCTCTATGCACATCATTAACATCAGACTTCTTGTCCAAACACATCACAAACATCACACTTCTTGCCCATACACATCATCAATATAAGACTTTTTATCTATGCACATCATCAACATCAGACTTATTGTCCATTCATATCATTAACAATCAACTTCTTGACCATAAACACATAATCAACATCAGCTTTCTTGTCCATACACATTATCAACATCAGACTTCTTGTCCAAACACATCACCAACATCATACTTCTTGTCCAAACACATCACCAACATCATACTTCTTGTCCAAACACATCACCAACATCATACGTCTTGTCCATACACATAATCAACATTAGACGTCTTGTCCAAACACATCACCAACATCATACTTCTTGTCCAAACACATCACCAACATCATACGTCTTGTCCACACACATAATCAACATCAGACTTTTTGTCCTTGCACATTATTATCATCATCCGACTTCTTTTCCATGCACGGCATCATCATACATCCTGTCCATGCACATCATCATCATACATCGTGTCCATGCACGTCATCATCATACATCCTGTCCATGCACGGCATCATCATACATCGTGTCCATGCACGGCATCATCATACATCCTGTCCATGCACATCATCATCATACATCGTGTCCATGCACGGCATCATCATACATCCTGTCCATGCACATCATCATCATACATCCTGTCCATGCACGTCATCATCATACATCGTGTCCATGCACGTCATCATCAGATCTGGTGTCCATGAACATCGTCGTCATCATCTTCATCATCATCATTAGGCCTCTTACCCATGCACATTATCATCATCATGTGACATGCCCTTCGTAGAACGTTGCATTCACTACAGTCTGTCTGAAAGAACCCATGTCTCTGCTCACATCTCCCACTTCTTCTGTTGCCATGTTCACATTCTCTCTGATGTCTTGACACCACCTTGTTCTTGGTCTTCCCCTGATGTGTCGCCAGCCATGCCCTCCATTGTTTTTTTCCAGCACGTTGTATTATTCCATGCACATAAAGAAATGTCGTTCTGTTAAACCGCGTATTTTCCAGGGTATCTGGTAGTGCTGTGTATGTATTCTAATCTAATCCATATGTGTCTGTCTGTTTTGAGTTTTGAGTTAATTCAATCCGTCTTTTAGGTGTATGTTTTGTTTATGTTTGTCCTCATTTGAAAAGAAAAATCGGTTGAAGTCGTGACTTATATGTGTTTAGTCTTGCTCATCCTCAAAGCTGTAACATTCTAATTTATTTTGTTTTGAAAGAACACAAATCATATCAAAAATATAATTAGAGAAAACTTTGCTTGGTTTGCATGACGAAAAATGAAAAATCGTCAAAAAGCCAGAAAAACTGGCCCAGTTTCAACTAGAAACTAGACTAGCTTTACTACTAGCCACTTTCACTACTAACCTCCTCCACAAAAATAAAATAAAAATCCATTTTCCCCCCTTTTACTGACTTTTTGACGATTTGTCATTTTTGATTTGCAAACCAACCAAAGTTTTCTCTAATTATATTTTTATCACCCATGTTTTTATTTTGTCCTCAATGTCTTGTATTGCTTCAATTTGTCCGTATTTAATATTTTATTAAAATCAAGATAAAAAGACAATTATATTTTAGAGTTCTGTCTCATCAGCTCTGACAAATGAACGAATGTTCCGGCCAAAAGAATTGCAAAGTGAAGGAGAAAAAAACGTGATTTTACAAAAAATATATTGAGGGCACTAGGACATTTTACGTTTTATGAGAGACGCATTTACCAACTTCAGGAGACATGTTTTTTCAGTTGAAATATATTACGAGAATAGAAACATGAGAGAGAATAGAAGAAGTGAAATAGAAAAACATGCGAAGGGAGAATAGAAGAAATCAAATAGAAAAAACATCTGGAGGGAGAATAGAAGAAGTCAAACAGAGAATCATGGATATGAAGAATAGAAGAAGTCATATAAGGAAAATAAAAAATACAAACGATTAAAATGATGGTTTGGTAAGTGGTTTGCACAACAAAATAGTAAATTTGTGTAGAAAAATAAAGTTGAGAGGATTCATGATCGACTGCACCAACCAGCATCGATGATGATTTACATTATTGTAGTAGCCACGGGCGCCAATACACAGTCACCTGTTTCCATCATCCAACAAAACGATCAGATTATAAATACCAAGTAAACGTTTACTACGCATGTTATCATCAGCCTCCACAGCTGTTGCTGTACATTCCCACTGCTCATTAATCTATAGATTAACATATTTAATCTTCTCCCTACGCATTTCTCATTCATGTCAACATTGCTAATCTCTCTAACAACATCACTAATACCTTGTGTTTCGTTTATATTAATCCCTAACTATAACACATTTTCATATATATTTTTTACCTTCGCCAGCTTTTACCTCTGATGAACTCCCTTGAGACTAGAAACTGAATTTTGCTTGTTAATCCATTTTCCCTGGCAGCCGTGTGCACAGGGATCCCTCGCCGTACAGGCAGATAACTCCAACGTCGGAGGTACTCATATTTTTTCGATCGATGAGTAATTTACGTTTCAAGCCGGGCCTTGCTGCTGAGACCAAAGGATTGGGGGTGGGGGGTTGGAAATTTTAAATAAAAATCCCAACCGGTGTAACCGGGATTTACTCAACTAATGACATCTACGCCTCGAATTAAAAAGATTTCTTTTTTTCAAATGAGGACAAACATAAACAAACTAGACACCTAAAAGACGGATTTTATTAACTCAAAATACGAAACAGACATACACATGTGGAATAGGTTATGAATATATACTCATTACTACCAGATACTCTGAAAAATAGGTGAATTAAAAGTACAACATTTCTTTATGTACATGGAATGATAAAACGTGCTGGAAATAAACAATGTAGGGCATGGTTGGCGACACATCAGGGGAAGACAAAGAGCAAGGTGGTGTCAAAACATCAGAGGGAATTTGAACATGACAACAGAAGAAGTGGAATATGTGAGCAGAGACAAAGACTCTTTCAGACAGACTGTAGTGAATGCAACGTCCTGCGAAGGGCATGCCACAAGATGATGATAATGTGCATGAGTAAGAGGTCTTTCTGGATATTTTCAGCCATTAATAATATATATATATATATATATATATATATATATATATCTTGAAGGAGAAACAGTGGGAGAAGTAGAGCATTTTGTATATCTTGGAAGCTCAGATCAAGTAGGAGGCATAAACAATATATATATATATATATATATATATATATATATATATATATATATATATATACATAAAAATCAGAATAGATAAGCCAGTAAATTATTTAAGAAATGTTGATAAAATATGGAAATACAACTTATTAAGCACAAAAACAATGCTTAATTCAAATAATATATATTATCTAACCTTACCTTTGCTTGCAAGAACTGGAAAACATCTAGATATATATATATTTAAAAAAAAAACTGGATGTCTTTGGAAACAAATGTCTCCGGAAAATGCATTCTAAACCAAGTAATTTATTCATGACTAGTGCAGAAATAAGAGAAATGACAATATTTCCAACACTTTCTGCTATAACCAATAGAACAAGGTCTTCATATGCTGGATTAGTGATGATAAGAAACAACACAAGAAACACAAAAAGCAATCCCTCAACGAGAGAGAGAGAAACATTAAAATTAACAGTGAGGCGAGAGGCAAAACAGCAGGCATCAGTTCTCCCTTCATGGTTGAGCGACTCCCCTAGATCTGACCCGTGTGTCGGGATACCGTTCTTGACACTTGATAACACGATCGTCAGACACAAGAGGCTAGATTGCCTACCCAATGTGCTGTCTTCAGCTTGAAGTGACAATAATAGATAAACAAACATAAATACAGACAGACAGATGCACAGACAGCCAAACAGACAAATAGATAGACAAATAGACAGACAAACAGACAAATAGACAAACAGACAGAGAGACAAACAGACAAACAGACAGACAGACAGACAGATAGATAGATAGTTAGATAGATATATAGATAGATAGATAGATAGATAGATAGATAGATAGATAGATAGATAGATAGATAGATAGATAGATAGATAGATAGATAGATAGATAGATAGATAGATAGATAGATATATCTATAGATAGATAGATAGATAGATAGATAGATAGATAGATAAATAGATAGATAGATAGATAGATAGACAGATAGATAGATAGATAGATAGATAGATAGATAGATAGATAGATAGATAGATAGATAGATAGATAGATAGATAGATAGATAGATAGATAGATAGATAGATAGATAGATAGATAGATATATAGATAGATAGATAGATAGATAGATAGATAGATAGATAGATAGATAGATAGATAGATAGATAGATAGATAGATAGATAGATAGATAGATAGATAGATAGATAGATAGATAGATAGATAGATAGATAGATAGATAGATAGATAGATAGATAGATAGATAGATAGATAGATAGACCTACGAATAACCATAATTATGTGAGGAACTGGTTGGTCTCAAGGTAGGACAACAGAGAGGCTGTGAGTTCAAATCCCGGCTGAACCAGTTGAGATTTTTATTTATAATTTATCTCTGCGGTAACCAACCTTGATCTTAGCAGGTAGACCCAGCTTGAAAAAAGTACTCATCGACGTCAATTACTCATCGACGAAGAAAATATGAGTACCTCCGAAGACGGAGTTATCTGCCTGTACGGCGAGGGCCCCATGTGCACACGGCTGCCAGGAAAAACGGACTAACACGCAAAATTCAGTTCCTAGTCTCTAGGGACTTCGCCAGAAGTGAAAGCTGATGAACGCAAAAAAAAAAACTAAACTATAAATATATGGTATATGTGTGGTGTATATCAATGCATAGTTATGTTGTGCTACATCCTCCTAGCATTATTATGTTCTCACTCTGTGTGTTCTACAGGTTTCTTTCTTTTCTTCATTACTTCATATACTCTGTATTGAGAGCTAATCTTGCAATGATCATATGGAAAAGAATGGACAAACAAATGCATGTCATTGACAATTCAAGAATTGTTTCATTACATTTTACAATAGTAGCGAGCAGTTACCATGCGCTCCATCCATTGATGCATTAATACATTTTGACAACTTAGAAATGCTATTTAAATTATGAAATAAATAATATTTTGAAGAGTTAAATTTGATTAGATATTAACGTTACATTGTGGATCATCAGTTACTCTTTGGTCTGTCTACATTTGGCAGTTCAATATGTTGACTTTGACTCATCCTTTATTCTATCTATCTATCTATTGTCCTTTCGAGCCGAAGACGGCGCATAGGGCAGAACTACAATCTCAAAAGCTGAAACCTTGCATGCCAAAATGACACATATTGCAGAGATCACTGTTTCTAAAGTCTATGGTTCTGTTTCCATAACAATACTTTTTACAATGACAGCTTGTCAAGCCATCGATCCATCCCCTTAGTCGCCTCTTACGACATGCCTGGAAGGTCACAGTGTTACTATTCTTTACTTCCCACATAATGAGGCCCCGGTAACACACATCCTTTGTTACATGCGCAATGATTGAGATATTGCTAAATTTGTTTACACCAAAAGACATTTACCAAGTTCTTTTCTGCCGGCCACGATGTTGACAGAACTTATTTCGTTTTGTGCAACAGCAGTAAGACTATAAGACACTTCTAACTTGGCTTGTGTATTGCTAATGGATTTACATTACCCGCTGTTACATAAGCAATATAACAATAGCAGTATTAAATTAGCAGGACATAATAACAGCACCCGGTGACGGATGTCTCATATATATCATATGTATATAGCTCTGAACACTGGCTGAGAATGAAAAAAAGCGCAGTGAATTAGCGAATCATTTCAAGGGAAGAGATATGTTTACAAACCTGGGAAAAAATTATCTGTCGCCTTAGAAGTTTCCTTCCATAATATTCTTCATTTATTATTATGTGTCTCCACAATAAATTAAATATGTGGGATATATATTAATATCATATTCATCAAGTACCAAGTCTGCTGGCGTAGGTGATCATGTCTCTCCACAACTTTCGTTCACGACTGTTATTTCACATTTCTGTTGTTGACCTTCTGCCAAGCCATTCTCTTAAGCTCTCTGGTATCTTTTCTCTTTGCTTCCTTCTTTCTCTTCGTCCCTCAATTTTCCCAGTTGTTACAATATATTCCAGCTTTTCTCTTCTCATTACATGACCAAAAAATGATGATTGTTTCTTCCTAATATTGGAATTTAGATCTCTTTTTGCATTGGCCTCTTTCCTAACAATTTCATTACTCTTCTTAGCTGTCCGTGGTATTCTCAACATTCTTCTGTAAAACCACATTTTTACATGTAAAACCACATTTTACAGACTCTAGTGATTTTCTTGTCTGTTGTCCTATTGTCCATGATTCACATCCATATGTTAAGACTGGCTCTACATAGCGTTTAAGAAACTCTTTTCTTAGTTCTATTCTCAAAAATGGATTGCATAGTATTTTGCTCATTTTTTGGTAAGTTGCTTCTGTCTGAGCCATTCTGCATCTCACCTCTGTTCTACACCTAGCATCTGAGGTTAACATTGTTCCCAAATATTTAAATTCATTTTACCCTTTTCAACATTGTTCCTTTTTATTTTGCACTGAGGTGATGTCGTTTCCTTAGTTGTTACCATTACTTCTGTCTTTTTGCTATTATTCTATATCTTTGCTAGATATTTCTGTAAATCGATCCAAATATTTCATGTCATAATCTTCAACAAGCTAAAGGTGTTGTAACCTCTTGCTATGATTTGGGATATGTAAATTATTTGGAAATTATCTGAATAGGAGTGAATCTCTTAGCTGAAACCTCCGCTGTCTTATAGCCAAGCCCAGATTTGAAGAGAACTTTGGAGATGGAATTGAATGTGCCATTCTAACATTTCTTCAAGCACTATAATGACCTAGAAGTTATTTTATATCGAGTGGTGATTTGATAGGAACAGAGCTGCGGCATGGACAACATCGATACTCCACATCACAATCAGACATGGTTTATATGTTTCTTCACTCATCACAACGTCAACACAACCAAGACAGAAATAGTGACCTGTTATTTCTCTCTCTGGTCAATTAGTGACAATTCGTGACCTGTTATTTCTCTCTCTGATCAATTAGTGAAAATTCATGACCTTATATTTCTCTCGCTGATCAATTAGTGAAAATTCATGACCTTATATTTCTCTCTCTGGTCAATTAGTGACAATTCATGACCTTATATTTCTCTCTCTGGTCAATTAGTGACAATTCGTGACCTGTTATTTCTCTCTCTGATCAATTAGTGAAAATTCGTGACCTTATATTTCTCTCTCTGATCAATTAGTGACAATTCATGACCTTATATTTATCTCTCTGGTCAATTAGTGACAATTCGTGACCTGTTATTTCTCTCTCTGATCAATTAGTGAAAATTCGTGACCTTATATTTTTCTCTCTGATCAATTAGTGAAAATTCATGACCTTATATTTCTCTCTCTGGTCAATTAGTGACAATTCGTGACCTGTTATTTCTCTCTGTGATCAATTAGTGAAAATTCATGACCTTATATTTCTCTCGCTGATCAATTAGTGAAAATTCATGACCTTATATTTCTCTCTCTGGTCAATTAGTGACAATTCATGACCTTATATTTCTCTCTCTGGTCAATTAGTGACAATTCGTGACCTGTTATTTCTCTCTCTGATCAATTAGTGAAAATTCGTGACCTTATATTTCTCTCTCTGATCAATTAGTGACAATTCATGACCTTATATTTCTCTCTCTGGTCAATTAGTGACAATTCGTGACCTGTTATTTCTCTCTCTGATCAATTAGTGAAAATTCGTGACCTTATATTTTTCTCTCTGATCAATTAGTGAAAATTCATGACCTTTTATTTCTCTCTCTGGTCAATTAGTGACAATTCGTGACCTGTTATTTCTCTCTCTGATCAATTAGTGAAAATTCATGACCTTATATTTTTCTCTCTGATCAATTAGTGAAAATTCATGACCTTTTATTTCTCTCTCTGGTCAATTAGTGACAATTCGTGACCTGTTATTTCTCTCTCTGATCAATTAGTGAAAATTCATGACCATATATTTCTCTCTCTGGTCAATTAGTGACAATTCGTGGCCTTATATTTCTCTCTCTGATCAATTAGTGAAAATTCGTTCAATGATATTGACGGCGATCGCAATTTTGTAGTTTAAATGTTGGATGTGATGTGGTACGAGAGAAAAGACTGTCATAGCTAGTCAGAGTTATTGAGTTATTGAGGTATTTGCGGGTCATCATCATTGCACTCCGAACATGTCCACACGTACTCAGATCCACTCCTCAGCATGTGACGCAGTGTCCAGTTCCGACGACTCCAGTTCTGTGTTGGTTAATAAGTCTTCTTAAACGCCCACTAAGTTTCTCGTTTCTGGCTGTGCCCATCTTGACTCCGTGCTCATCTTATCTCCCATCTCTTTCATCACGGGAATGAATTGGTTATTGACTAGTTATATGACGGTGATATAGTATGTGGAACAAGGATATTCACAAATTTAATTCAATTCAAATTAGGATCTATATCAGGAAACGTTACTAATGAACAAGTGGGCATGGTTATATGTTATTTAGATATTCATCATCATCACCACTAAGTGCCGTCCCAGCACTTTTTTCTTTCCATCCAAGTATACCTATTCTTCTATATAACCACATTGTAAAGGCTTTAATTCTCTGTTCTGTTTTCTTGTCTAGTGTCAATGTTTCTGCACGATATAGGAATATGTGAAGATATAATATTTTATGCCAAAACCTATGACTCAAATTTTATATGTGGAATATAATGATATATCCAAATAGTATGACCCAAATATGGGATATATTTCTCTACGCAGTAAAGGGATAGAGCAGACAAAGAGTAGGGTACACATTGACAAAGAAAGCATATGCAACATTCCTTGTTTTCATTTCAGTTTCAGGGACTGATTGCTAGCAAACCGACTTAAGAGAAAGAATATAACGTACGCAGTATATTCCTATTTTGTTAAAGCTGCATTTACCTTGGTTTTTTTTTTTTGCATCTCACATTTGCTGTACATCTACAGTGAGAAGGTTAACAGTGGTTTCATTTCAATTCATTCTTCTTCTTCTTTTCTCTTTCACTTATACCTAAAAGGTGTCGTGGTTTATATCATTTGTCGTTCTTGTGCTGCTCGAATTGTCTGAATTAGTGATTTTCCTTTGTTGTTACATGTCTCTGTCACTGCATCTATCCATCTTCTTCTGGGTCTTCCTCTTGGTCTTTTCCCATGCATTCTCGAGAAGAACGCCCTTGATGGTGATTGGTGAGGATTCATTCTGACCAGGTGGCCAAACCATTTAAGTTGTTGTTGTTCTATATATTATTCAATTCATTACCAATTTTAATATTGCCCTACTTGTATTTATTGTGTATCGCGGTGATGTCTTTTTCGTTGTTGCTTTCATTAGTTCTCTCTTTCTGCTATTGGGACTGAATCAAATTAAACGGAAACTTTAAAACGAAAATTGCAACAAATTACAGAAAAAACTATCGGAAAATAGGAAAGAATAGATTTGTTGATATTTATTTAGCGGCTTTAATGCTCAACATATATTGGAATGGGCAGTCGATGACTTTTTAACATATGAAGAAAAAAATCGATGGATAAAAGAACAATCTTTGCATTGTCAATACTTTCTTCAAACATTATCCAATGAAATAATATGAATGATCTTCTCCAGATGGTACCACCAGACATTAAATAGACATTTTGGTCCTGCAACGATGAGAATTTCAAGTATCAGCGAAATTACAAATTTTACATTACGCGGATTGCGACTCTGGCCTTGAACAAATACTATCACATTTCAAAATATTACATAGACAAATGGTCAGACTGGCCTGTCCAAACGATTTGGCGCAAATTTAGTAAAATGTGGAATACAACACTGACGTCACAAAATGTATTTGACCTGTTAGTGGCAGTACCAAAAGATATAGATTTTTATGTTGACTTCAGGCACACGGTGCTAGAGTTCTTCTATGTATTAATTAATTTACACTTTTAAACGTTGACGTCACTATATTTTATTTTGTGTATCAACCCCAATATATATCTGATACATGTAATCCTCCTTTTTTCCAACATGTGTGTAGTAATTTATGTATGGTTATATACATTTCTTACGTTTTATTTTATAATACCTTGTTTCGCAGCAGATGCAAAGCTTATAATTATAACTGAAAGTTCCCTGGACATCTAAAAATTCCAACGAGGACATTTTCAGAGGGCCAACACAAAGGGAGCTTATAAGAAACGTCAGAAAGACACAATCAACATTTTTTTCGGGCACATCATGAGAAGAAGAAAATTGGAAAACTGGGTAACAATTGGCAAACTACATGGAGAGTGAGGTCGCGGACGATAAAGAGAGAAAACACTAGATAGCTTGGTGTCATGGTATGGAAAACAGTCAACAACAGAACTGTTACGATGCACGGCAGATAGAAGGTTGTGGGACGATAAAGAGAGAAAACACTAGATAGCTTGGTGTCATGGTATGGAAAACTGTCAACAACAGAACTGTTACGATGCACGGCAGATAGAAGGTTGTGGGACGATAAAGAGAGAAAAACACTAGATAGCTTGGTGTCATGGTAAGGAAAACTGTCAACAACAGAACTGTTACGATGCACGGCAGATAGAAGATTGTGGAAGGACCTTATCCCCTACGCCAACCTGTATGATGCATGATGATGAATAGTGTGCTATAGGTTTTTAAAACTAATGTGCTTATCTTTTTGTGGTAATAACAAATCTTAATGTTTTAATACTACCCATTCATTTTGTTTCATGTTTTTTTCTATAAAGTTCAAACTGGAGACTGAAACTGGTCTAGTTAAGATATACTTCAAGTTATTTCTAATGTTCACGCCACCCGCACATACATTAAGAGAGCTCATGGTTATGTTCTGCCATTGTATATTCATTATGTTTTAAAGTCAGCGCACGTGGAAACTACTTTGCTTTTCTCGTGACTTGATTAAGATTGTCAACGTTTGAGATCTGTACAGAACTGAGCTAAGCACGCGTGTTAGATATAACAAGAAGTAACATTAAAGTTAAATGTAATGTCGTACTTTTGCAACATAATACATCACAGGGCACAATTTCATTGCATATGTTATGTATTTATTTACTTAGCATCTCAAAACTGTAAAAAAGATAATATTCCGGGAGAGTAGGTATAGCTGTGGTGTTGATGCAATTGCTTCTGTCTCTGACTCAACTGCCGAGTCCCATGACTATCCCAAATACGAGTAACTGCCTCACAACACGATGTTGTTTAGAAATGGATTTCCTTCGTAATCTCCCGTCTGATGTCGTTTTATCCAGTTTTGCTCTGTGTGAAAAGTGAGAGAACAATTAATTGGTTAAGAAATCTGCCTCAGATCTACATTGCTTATCTACAGTTTTTTATGTTTGTGACCGTCTACATATTATTGAGAGCGTCATAGCACACTGCTAAGCTCACTCGTTCAACGATATACACAATGTTTATGGTTCATTTTGAACGTGATACTCTCCAGTAGAAGCTTTGTTTTTTCCAACCACGAGTACAATTCACACACTACTTCCAGCGGGAAAGCACTGTGAATTGTACTCGTAACTGGAAAAAAAATACCCCGTGCCGCTGGCAGAAATGAGTGCCAGGTTAGTACTCTTGGAAGCTGAGCAATGCCGCCTAGCATCATGAATGTCGATGCTTGAAGTGACACTTCCCAGAAGTTCCGAACACTTCTGGATAGGCGACTGAGAACATATTGGTGAAAACTTGCGTTGCTCAGACGCCGATTCAAGACTCTTACTTTACCTTTACCTTTATCTTTAATCTCCAGTAGTCTACAGTAAAGGCTTCCACAGACGAGAGGAGACATGTGCTGCTGCTATAGATCTGGAGGATGCATACAACAGGGTACCATTTGAATATCTCATGCATATGCTTCTCAAACTGGCGGTGAACCCCTTCCTCATTAGATGGATCGCCGCGGCACTGTTTCAGAGGAAGTGATACTCAGATGTGGAAGTTGGTCTCCGAGCCAACATCCATTTGTCCTGGGCTGCCACAAGGCTCACCAGTGTCACCAGTTCTATTTAACGTGTACACAATAACGATCACGGCCCAACAGCTGGATGGGAGGGGAAGAAACTATGACTTTTGCTGATGATATTCTGGTATATCGACAGGGAAGAGACAGACGGGGAATCGCCTCCACAATGCAAGACGAACTCGATCGCATTTCTTCCTGGTGTGGGGTTTCAGGTGCCTTGGTTAATCCTAATAAAGCATCAGTTTCATGGTTCTCCCTTAACAATCATATCGTTAATATAACCACACCGGTAGTACGAATGGGAGCTGATGAGGTGACCAGGGACAAGTTGATGACATACCTCGGAGTTAAGTTTGATCGCAGCCTGTGTTTCGGGACCACGTCGACCATGTGATAACAAAATACCGCAAAGGATTAGCCGCCTTGAAGGTCATGGCAGCTGCCAACATCGAGCAGAGGCTACTTATTCTTCTGTTCCAGGATTAGTCCTCGCACCAATCGAGTATGCCCTGGCCATTCTTACTGTCAGTACGACTCAAATTGATAGGCTGGGGAAAATACAAAATGAAAGTCATGCGCATTATCCTGGGATGTACGAGGGACACTCCCTGTGTAGCAATGAGGTATCTTCTTGACTTTCCAACCATGGATGACAGAATTAAGATCTGGAGAGCACGAGCATACCTGAAGATTAGTACAGATACAGAGCATCCATTGCACCACGTGCTCAACACAGAGAAAGGTACCAGGCTAAAAAGAGGCAAATCATGGGTGGGCCGGGCAGAAGATGTCATCAAACAGGTCTGTGGGCTTACCAATATCAGCGTTGGTTAGGAGTGGATACCGGTGCCTACGTCATTCAAGGGAACTTTCTCATGTATGTCACACTCGACAGGAAAAGTAGGGAACAGAAACCCGGTCGTGGTTAATGCTGAGGTCAACGGTCTCATCTGGGATAATACCGATGAGAAAGATGCAGTCATCTATACAGACGGATCTGTAAGACGACACGAAAGAAGTGCATGGGCATTTACAGCACGCTCAGCAGGCAGAATAGCCAAGGAAGACAGTGGTGCATACGCCATGACCACGAGTAGCATGACAATGGAGGTGATGGCAGTGACCAAGGCATTCAAATGGTTAGAGTCACAAGACTACATCCACGCATGTATACTGAGTGATTCGATGAGCATGATAAAAAAAGTGGAGGCGGGCTATGTACGCATGCAATGGGTAGAGTCGTTGCAGAAATCCAAAATACGTAATGTCACCTTTGTCTATGTCCCGGACATGCGGAAGTACAGGGAAATGAGAGAGCGGACAGGTTGGCTAGCAGCGCTGTCGTTGAG
>JAVIAB010000101.1:34826750-34844250 GCA_032433765.1 Megaustenia siamemsis
AGATACATTATTTTGTTTTTTATTTAATTTATAATCATTAATGAAATTTGTCAGAAATATGTCCAGTAAAATATTGTTCTGATCGTGCAATTGGCAATGTTTCTACGAGGATATTAATTGTTTAAATAACCAGATCAAGACCCAATCAATCAAGATATTAAGAGAATGTTTACATACTTCTACATTGTGAAACTTACATTTGTTACTTCATACAACATATGAATGCTCTATAACGATATAAAAAGTATATATTTGTTAATGTTATCATGACTATTTATAATTATATGTTTTTTTTTATAATTTTAGACTCGATAGATAATTGTTCGGGGCCTCCTATATGGCCATTCCTGCTCTACAGGCCCATTCCAGATTGCTCTACAGAACCATTCCTGACACATGAAAGTGAACTCTCGATAACTGGACATCAATTTTTTAAAGAGATGAAGTTTAACATAAACTCATTACAGCATTAGAAATAAGCAATCATGTCTGTGGCATAGGAGGGATGTAAAGGTGAAACATGTAACGGAATCTCAAATATTAGAATTCAAGAGAAAAGAGAGAGAGAGAGGAGAGAGAGAGAGAGATAAAGAAGCACACGTTACTAAGTAAGTAAAGTACACCATCAGTCAAGAAGTTGCAATAGACATATTACTTGGTATAGTTTGTTCACAAATTCGTGTCCACAGAGTTGATCAATCATCTCGGAAACTGTTTGATTAATTTATGTAATTCTTTATCATGAAATCTCATTTTTTACATTTAAGTACAAAGGTAGTCTGAATTTTGCACAATTCTATTTTGGTTAAAAATTTTTTTTGGAAAATATCAAACCACGTGCTCTTAAAATTAGATTTTACTGCAAATTATGTTAATTTTCTAACAATGCAAGCCAAAGGCGTATCCGTATCACATTGAAGAGGGCAACCTTTTTCATTTGATTTTATATCTTCGTCATAGAGGTAAGTAAACTTTGACCAATGTATCAAACACATATATTCGTCATATAGCAGGCGTGTCATCAGCAAAATTGTGCACCTGCCATACATATATCATTTAGAATCAGAAGTCTCTAAGAGTTTAACAACTGTTATCGGTTGGACAAACTGCAATCCATCTCGTTGCCAGAATTGTTCCCCATCTCTGAGCACATGGTCGTCACATGTTCTCCAGTATTCAATGTCTATCTTTGAGAGGGCATCAATTATTTAACATCACAAATTGTAAACGTCCAGTTCTGCGCAGCAATTTGCACTTGACTTAGCCCACACAAGTTCTATTGGGTTGAGGTGCGAATGATAAGGTGGGAGGAGAAGAAATGTGTGCCCATACTTTGAAAGTATTGTACCAATCTAATATAACTTTGTTTTCTTAGTTTGTCTAACAAATTGAAACACTTCTGGTATTAACTGGGTGTTTTGAAAGGAAACATTTTCTTCTGAGGCATGTGATGATTTAATCTTCAGTGCTTGATGAATTAGGAACGTTGTCCTCCAGTGCTACCGCATTATGATAGGATGCATTACAAGACATGAAGTTCTATCTAGAATGGGGAGTAGAGTGTTCTATATCCAGTCTCTAAAAATTCGTCCATTTATTAATTTTGAGTAATCCATATTGTCTGTAGACTTTGATTGAAAAATAAGATGTGTGTCATTAACAAGACCATTCTCTCTACTGCCAGCATGTACCAATATAACTCGTTGTCCTTTGCTGCTGGGAATGCTTCTTTTTTTTCTCTGTCAACTGATTGCCATTATTTTCATATATATGACGAGCATTGGCCCACGTTTGATCCAAATATACTATATCGCAACCTTCCATCGCGTCGCTCACGGATCTGCCTCAGGTATTTGCTTCGGGCAGCTATCAGGTGTGGTTTTTCACAAACAATATTTCTACCACTAGCAGATTTTCGAAAGGTGAAACCAACGCCTATTACGATCTTCCAAAGATTCTTTTTTGAAATGTCAATATCACATTCTATTTGCAGTCGAATTTTAAGTTGCGCAGTGTAACAAGTTGATTTGATTCAAACATTTTTTTTTTAAATTTGACGTCTAATAACATATTTAAATAACTCTAGAGGCAAAACGGGCACTCGACAATACAATCTTCATCGCAACGTTGTGCTACCAATGCCAGTACTGGACCCTAGATACAAGAACAATACGAAAAATAACCTCTACTGAGATAAAATGTGTCAGACGAATGACAATGATAGAGAGATTAGATCAGAAATGAAGAACTGAGAAAAAGGTTAGGAATAGCCCCCGCCATAGAACATATAAAGAAATAACAAATAAAATGGTTTGATCACGTAACACGTAACACTGCATAAATATCAAAATGCAACACAGCGAGCTCTCAAAATATGTTGCGAGAATACCAGACCCAAGGATCGACCACAAAAATCAAGCCTTGTGGGTGCATCCATTGTTGACAATGTTGTGCATGGCACGTCATAATGATGAACGATGGTGTATTTTTAACCCGTCGTAGACTCGGAAAGAAGTTTAAGATGATAAGATGTAGATGTTTATCATGGATCTGCAACCCTGGTGAAATTCCCAGATCTTCGTGTTAGTCAAGAGGGGTGTTGCCAAAATGCAGGAGAGATACGAGGAGATCAGGGTAGTACTAGTAAAGCTGTTTATCATATCCCGATGCGGGATTTTCTGGGAGGAGTTTTGAGCGTTATTGACAGTTATTTGATGTGTGAAGATGATGATCCAACGAATAATTAACAGATTGGGATCCATGTGTACCAAACAAACATATATGATAAATGTGTATCTTTACTCTGACCTTTAGGTTTGTGCTTCCATACACACTTAATTTAATTGCCAAATGTTTCAGCTTCCTTGCCGATTCGGTATTTATTTCTCATGAAGTGACTGCATCAGAGAGCTAAGGAAGCACAGCTTCAAGAGAGTTACTATTCATGATTATATGTGTATGATCAATTTGTTCACATTAGAAAGCCACTGTGGCTGGACATATTTTAGCAAGAAGAATAAGGCAAAAGACTTAGCAATGTTATCATTCTTTGACTACACGGCGACTTTATGTTCAGCAGCTGGGTACTGGTTGGTCGCGAGTCAAGACGCCGGCCTAAGGACAGAGAGGATGTGGGTTCAAATCTCGACTGCATCAGTTGTGATTTTTATTCATGATTTTTCTCTGCGGCAACCACCCCTGGTCTCAGTAGCAAGACCCGGCTTGAAACGTCAATTACTCATGGGCGGAAAAAATATGAGTACCTCCGAAGACGGAGTTATTTGTCTGTGCGGCGAGGGACCTCTATGTACACGACTGCCGGGAAAAAACGGATTAACACGCAACAGTTCGTAATATCTAGGAACTTCGTCATAGGTAAAAAGCTGCCGAATAAAAAAAATCTTCAGCAGCCAGTCTAGAGAAACTTCGTTGTTACATTTCTCTCTCATGCTTGCTAGATTAAAGATGGAGCGGCCGGATCGTGTTCGAATGCAGACTTCTGCGGAAAGTACTTTGAAAACATCGTGCAAAGGGCATCACAAAGATTCTAAATAATTTAGGAGAAAGACGCATTCCACCTTGACTCAGCGTTTTGCATCAAATGGCTCAGATAAAATGTTGACAAGCTAAAACACAGTAGAACACATTGTATTTCACACTCCCGCCTTTTCTAAATTTCCTGTTACTTACATTGGTCAGAAAGTATAGAATCTTAAAATAAATGAGAAAACTTATTCAGAATTTCTCTTTTGCAAAGCATTTAATTGTATCTATCTATACATAGTCATATGTATGTGTCTATTAACAATCATGTCTAGGTATTTATACAGTTATCTTTATATGTTTATACACATTCATCTATAATCTATATGTATCAATACACAGTGATCTTTGGTTCTTTGGTTATGGAAGGCCCGGTATCACTGCAAACGAATTACAATCCATAATTTCTCAACCGCCCGTGCCAGTGGAAACATCCGAATTACTAACTCATCTCACAAACACAGAATGGTAGATGTAGTTCCCATCATAGCAGTCTCATCACACGCCAAAAGACATAAGGCAAAAACGCACAGAAAATGAACACAGCCAATGTTCCCTGTCATACGATATCATCATTCATCGTAAACAATTGGAGTATCGAAACATGATTGTAACGGATGAAACACACAGCTCACGGTATGCACAGAGCACCTAACTCAATAGCTCTTGCAATAAGCAGGACTTGGAATATGAGGAAACGGCAACATGGAACAACTTCATACAAAGCCTTCAATGGTTCCTGCCGCCTATCCACCATATTGACCAGAAATTCACGTCCTCCTGAAAATGATGGTCGTCGTATTTAAAAAAAAAAATGTGTAGCGCATGATGATGTTAGGACATTGTTTTTGACTCCAATTCCGAAAATATAAAATACAGTCGTCGGATTATTCCAGTCTCTCATCAAACAACAGACCGTAAGATTAGCGTATGGCCGAGTCTGCGGATACACAATGAGCCATTATGGTGACGTAACACACACTCCAATGGCTGCGCCCATTGATTCCTGGTTACTCTTGTGAAAGCAGACTACAACGAACGAAACACGGTGCAAATACCCTAAAGAGATAAAACTTCGGCTGACTTGACGGAACAATCCACATTAATGAGTTGTAACATGTAAATGACTTGCGTCAAACAATTCTAACAACGGTCATTAAACAGCACTCAATGTGTCGTAAACCGCAGATCTACTCTAGGCGTTGGAAGGTCGCACTCCAAACACTTGATGGTCAAAAAGAAATATTGCCGTGCGTACTACTCCGCTTCATCGGCGCAGATGTGTTAAGTAGAACCTCATTTTGACTTTAACGCAGAAAATTGCAATGGAGAGTCGAAATTAATCAGACCCCAAATGCAACTTCTGCATCGAACTGGAGAAAGTGAATTAGTTCCACCATCTTGGAAACAGTCATCTATATGTATCTATGCACAGTCATCTATATATATATATATATGTATGCATCTATATATATATATATATATATATATATATATAACTATACACATTCATCTATATGTATCATTACACATTCATCTATATGTATATATACACAATCATCTATTTGTATCATTACACATTCATATATATATATATATATATATATATATATATATATATATATATATATATATATATATATATATAAGATTATATATCTGTGTATATATAAATATCTATATATATATATATATATATATATATATATATATATATATATATACACACACACACAGTCATCGATATATATTTTTACACATTTATATATTTTTTCTACTAAAATTGCGTATCTGCCACTGGCATGTGTGCTTAAACTACATTCAGACCAATATCTAATTATGTCTTCCGTGTGTCTCTCTGTAGGTGAGAATGACGTTCCATTTGTCATTTCTTCAACTGCGACTCGAACTGATTACATTACTTTAACATGTGTCATTGAATGAATAATAATCCAGTGGGCTAATCAAACACGAACTATGGGGTTTATTGTGACAGAAAACGCACTCCAGCAAACTGAAGCGTTGTGTTTAATGATCTACAAATGACTAGCTGTATTAAGAGGGAAGCATATATGTTATAAGCCGTGTAAATAGAAGAAAACAGTTGAATTAAAATATATTGCAACAACTAAATAATCATGTAGGAGAATAGAGAGAAGATTGCTGGAAATTCAAGAAAAATACATATTAGGAAGTTCATAACCAATAACGCATTAGGAAGTCAAAAACAGGATACGGAAATGAATGAACAGATAACAAGTTAAGGATAGAAAACATGATCGTATATACCCACAATCACGGTGCTTGATAATAATGCAGATGCGTTCAAATAACAATAAACAGTACATACTACATATGCTATCTTAGCTCTCTGTATTAAGGTAATCGTTACGCTTGTATATTGTGTAAATTGTTTATATCTTGATGTTAATTACTTCTCAACAGCACTTTCCATCCGTAAATCGTGTTGGAATGTTCCGGTATAAACATGACCCTCTCATTTAAAAGTCTCCGTCCAAGAAGCGGTGCACTCTACTTTGATTTTACCTTCTCCCCTTATTGTCCTTGAACTTCCGAGGAAAAACACAATGTTTGAGCCAACGCCCTGTAGCTTTTCTCATGAGCGAAGCTATTCATCTCTTCTTCCTCTTCTTCTTCTTTCCTTTTTCATTTGTTTTTCATTCCCGGGTAAATATATATGTAGCAGTCTTTTGCTCTTATGCTCGCCTCTGCTGTTGCTGTTATGTTTCCTAGTGTTTCCAATTATTCGGTGTTCTCCCAACGTTTATTGTGGGCTCGTTTTATTGTATTTTGATCTTTCTCCCTAGTCACGCGGCGAGACGATGTGTGTGGTTTATCTATATATTATATGGCGGTGGTTATTCCTAGCTTTTTCTCACTACTTCATTTATCATTGTATCTTGGTGTATCATATTTTCTAAGCGAGCGATCTTGACTTCAAGGTTTTCCATTATTTTCCTTTTCGTCACAGTTTTGATAGAATACCGTTTGGTTGTACGAGTCTAAACCACTTATTATGTTCTTGAATGTATATATTTCATCTCTGACGTAACCACAACCCTTCCAGCTAGCTTTCATTATGCCTTGCGACTGACGTTGTTCATTTCTGGATAGTTTTGTTCATGAATATAGCGAAGATGTTCTCTTATACTTGATAGTGCATGACATTCGCTTGTTATGGATTGATATCATCCCAACGGTTTTCATTGGCCTCATGGGTTGGATACCACTGCTACAGTAGCTACATACTTTCTACATGGCTCAACGATAGCAAATTAATTAGATAGTTTTTTTTTTTTCAATCATGACGTTTGAATAAATGACATGTCATTGGCATTAGTAGAAACAAAATAAACTATGAGTAAACTAAATGTAAATTATACGTACACAAATGCAATCGTGCATCTATTACTTTGACGCAACTGTGAAACATATTGACTTCTTCTGCTTCTACCTTTCAGCTCCCTGTGGTCCTCAACAAACACTTTCCAAGTCGCTCTGTTTCTTGCCATTCCTTTAAGATCATTCCATGTCTTCCCCATCAACTTCATCTCTGCTTCTATCTGTCTTCTCCAAGAATTTGTTGGTCTTCCTCTTTGTCTTTTCCCCTGGGGATTCAACAACAGGGCCTGCTGTGTAATATTCTCAGTTGGCTTCCGCAGTGTGTCCAGCGTCATCGTTTCACAGCCATATAATAGGACTGACTTAACATTGAAGTTAAACATTTGTATTTTCGTAGTTAACTTAATGTTTTTTTTTTTACTTCTATATATTTCACAGTGCAACAAAAGCTCATCTTGCTTTTGATATCCTTATTTTGGTATCATTTTCTGTTCACCTCTCGTTTATATATATATATATATATATATATATATATATATACACTACCCATATATATGCAAGATTGTACGTCTAGTAGAGGTATTTCTCATAACTTTATTTGGTTATTGCCAACTGCATTAATTCTCATAATGTTGATTTTATCTCTATTAATTTTCAGTCCTAGTTTTTGTAATCTTTCATCAAGTATGCTCATTTTATCCTGCATATGTTGATGACTGTGTGATGGGAGAGTTATGTCATCAGCAAAGTCTAAATCATCAAGTTGCTTTGTCAGTGACCACTGGATTCCATTTCTGTTATTTTGAGTTATTTTCATAATCCAATATATGGCCAATAGAAAGAGAAATGGAGACAAAAGGCATTCCTGCCTTACTCCTGTTCTAATTTCAAATGCTTATGTAAGCAGCCTATCATGCACCACGTTACATTTCATTCCATCATACATGGTTTTTATCAAATTAATAAAATGTATGGGGATTCCGTAATGACTCAATAACTTCCAAAGCATTCCTCTGTCTAAACTAACAAATGCCTTTTCATAATCTATGAATACAATATAAAGTGGGGACTATAGTTCTAACCTTTGTTCAATTATTACACATAGAGTACGCCCGTGCGCTGACGCGGCCTGTAAGGTTAGTAAATAATAGTTGTGCTATAACCTACCAGGTATTATCGTAAGATGCAAGAAAGGAGGGTTGGGCATGGGACTAGCTATCCCATACTGTAAAAAAATTAGCAGAAAAAACTTCACAAACATTTTGACTTACTCTGTCTTCACCGTGCTGACTTTTTTCAAACTAAGTGGACGACGACATATATAATAGAGATAACAATAATTTGAAGAGTGCATGCATATCTATCTCGTTCTCCACTTTGACGACCACAAAGCATTATTACTATTATATATATATACACATATGAGTGTCTAATCACTTATGGATGTATACAACGCGCAACGAGGATGATCAGTCAACTAAACTAAGCGAAACTGCATAAGTCATGAATATTTTAACTTACTCTATAAATATACTGCGTAATCTGAAATAAAATATTAATTTAGTTTAAAAGAAAAGTAAAAGAATAACCAATTTCCCCTTTGTCTTCTTGCAGAACATGTTGTGAGCTGCTCGGCATCCGGAATGGTTATTTCATGTTATAAATAAAGGGACTTGAGGTACTATAACAATTCAATCACTATAAATGTGAAGACCAGATCGTTATAAACACACTAGTGTTATACAAGTTCGTACTTCTGTGATATCACTATCAGTGTGTGCCGTGTGATAGACTACAGTAGAGCCCAATTTCACGCCGTCTTTAGCCTTGATGTTACACCCTCTCATATGTTCTCATGTTGATTTCAGGTATTGCTGCCAGTCCTTAGTTAGTCTCCCCCTTTTCTACATCATGCATTTTTTATTTCCCTTTTCAGCATGACTTTTACTAACTTGTCTCTACCCTTGGAACTGTACGTAATCAAAGGTTCACCTGTCCGTCTGATGAAAAAAAAAGCGTGATTTTAAAAGTCTAGTGTCATCCTTTTTTTTTTAAATTACGTGTCTCGTATTTTTGATCATTCACTCTGTCACGCCAACAATATCCTTATCCTTGAGCTTTCTCTTTGTTCTTTCCGTTTCCCTTGCTATTGACATGTAGGTTTAGGCTGCTGTTTGCGAATGTTAATCGTAGGTTTATCGGGCCAAGAGGAGCAGATATCGTGGCCTCGCTGTACAAATAATGTCACTCTTCCACATCAATATAATAGGCGAACTTTTCAGAAGACAGCACTTCCATAAATGTAATTATTTCGTTTGGGCACACACGATACTATATTACATACCAATTAATGTGTGTGTTAACAAATGTTTATTGTAACTAAAAGGCATCATGTTTTCTTTTAATATGTCAAATTACAAAACAATTGATATGTTTCATACATCACTGGATACAATGATATTATGTTGTGTTAGTCTAAAACTTAAAACAAGTATCCCTAATACAAATATTCATGACATGTTCCCTCATATTTAAATTGTCACCATTTCTATGTCTTGTAATCAGCTTCAATTAGAGTTGATGATATAGCTTACGTAACGTATCACTGCATTGACTTCACAATTTTAAAACACACTTTTCATCAACTCTCCAGAATGGTCGTGACTTACTTCATTCTGTTTTATTGCCAGCCCAGAAGGTCCTTTCACGATCTAGAAACAATGTAATATTTTACTAAATTAATAAAAAAAAATACATTAACCAATTTATTAAAGTGTGTAACGTCTCGAAACCGCAATTCATATGTTTAAATGTTCAAGTGAATCTTTGTGTTATAGGATGTCTCTTGATCAGACATTGGTAGCGCTGACCACTAGTGAACTGAACGTCAACGGTTCTAAAACTTGTAATGTATTCCAGATAGTAAAATACAGTAGATACATGAATAAAAATATATGTCATATATTATTGGTCCTGAGAGATATGCCATTTTAGACGCTTAGAGTGAATATCATTTTGTTGTGCTATCAGTGACTTGTCGGCATAGTGTGGTATGTATACGATTGGTCTACATAAAGGTAAAGGTAAAGTACGAGACTTGAACCTGCGTCTTAGCACGCGAGTTTACAACCATGTGTGCTCGGCCGCCTATCCAGAAATGTTCGGAGACTTCTGTATAGTGTCGCCTCAAGCATAGAAACTCAGATGTGAAGCAACATTGCTCACCTTCCCAAGGTAATACCCTGGTACCCATTTCTGCAAACAGCTTGGTCGAACGTGGGGGTATTTTTTTTAATTTTTCAACCATGAGTACAACTCACATTGCTCCCAGCGGGAATCGAACACGGGTTGTCCGAACTTCGGTAGTCCAGTCGGGTGGATTTCCCACTCGGCTACCGAGGCCCCCCAAGTCTACATTTATATAAGAAATAATTAGTAACATTTGTAAAAATAAGACTTGCCATTAATACAGTTCACCTTCAAACACATAAATACATTCTTGCATAGAAAACGAAAGTTGCCTCGAAAGAACACTGACTGTTCAACATCGATGATTTGTTGGCATAAAGGGTTCTTGACATCGTCTTCGGTCATTGAACCCAACGTTACGAGCGTTAGGTTTTGTTAGGCCTCGTTGACATTGAAACAAAAGTAGTGAAGATTATATAAGTTAAAAAAAAAAAAAATTAACGAGCCCCGTCACACCAAGTGCCCTTTAGGGAATATGGTGTTAGTGGCCATAATTTATATAGACCTTCGGCACATGAATTGTGGGAGTAATGTGGTCAGTATTACGCCCGTAACTCTATACTTTACTATTAAAAAAAAAAAAAAAAATTCCGTACCCATTTAAGGGGAGTCGCGGTAGTTCGGTCATTAGTGAACTGGACTATAATAGACAAGAGTTCGTGTTCTATTTTTATCGATTACTTCTGGGTTCACCCAGCCTTAAATGGGTACCGTATTTGTTCTGGGAAAGTAAAGAGGCACTGACATAATGCCGACCACAATACCCCAAAAATTATGTGCCGAAGGTCAGTAAAAATGATAGTCACTAACAACATATTCCCTATACACCACCTGGCGTGACGAGTGCTGTTTACTTAATTTTTTCACCCATTTAAAGCTGCGTGAATCCGGAGCCGTTGATCAATTTCGGACCCGATATCTTGTCTGTTGTAGTCCAGTTTACTAATCACTGCGCTATCGTAGCTCCCAGTGAAGACTATATATAGTAATACAGTACGTTTGTAGGGCTTCCTTGAATGAATTCTCTCTTCGGAAAAGAAACTCGGTAGATCTAACATCAGATCGAAGTACATGGAGAACAAACATGCCTATCCAGAATTGGCAGATTCAGCCACGAGAGAAGATTATCGGTAAAACAGCATTCAACATAAGACACTAATAAGACTATATAACTTACACTATTGACTAATCATAATTGGTCGCTCGTCATCATCATCGAGTGCCTTCTCCGCAACGAAGGTTGGCTACCATAGATCGCCATTTTACTATGTTTCTTGCTTTGATGGTGCATGATGTCATAGATTGACTTGTTCATCTTTTGATGTTACTCATCCATGTTAGTCTTGGTCTGTCTCTGCCTCATTTACCTTTATTTTCCCTTCCAATATTACTTTTAGTAGGTTGTTGTGTCTTTTAACTTGCCCCAACAATTTCATTTGTCTTGTCTTAATTGTATTTAGTAGTTCTCTTTTTATTTTCAGCTATTTTAAAACTTCATTGTTTGTTTTCTTTTCTTTCCATCCAATTCTACATATTCATCTATAAATCCACATTTCAAAGGCTTCACTTTTCTATTCAGTTTTCTTGTCTAATGCCCATGTTTCTGCACCATACATGAATATTGAGAAGATGTAATATTTTGCTATTCTTAGTTTCAGCCCTGCTGATATTTGTTTTGTTATTAATATATTTTTCATGGCATTAAAATTACTTTTTGCCATACCTATTCTTTTGTTAATTTCAATTAAAAATTTTCCATCATTGGTTGTAGTGTGTCTCAGGTAGTTGTAGCTCTGGACTGTCTGCTGATGTATTCCATCGACTGTGATATTTAGTTGTAGGTCTTGAGAATTTTCTTTGTTTTGATCATAGCTTTAGTCTTTTTGATATGCATATCTAGTCCATTGGAGACCCACCAAGATGACGCCCTGTTAACTGGCCTCTTCATAAGACTCACAGATAAGTGCTGTTTTCCAGTGAAATTTCCTGTTTATTTGTTTGTTTTTATTTATTTTTTATCATTGCATTTTGTTATAATTTCCGTATTTCATCACTCAACATTGTTGTTACACTATTGAACGTGTCAATAAATGGCGGTTTGTTTACGCCGGTCTGTCGTCAAGGACGCGTAAGTCATTTAATTTGTAGAAAGCTCACAGTGTTTCCGCGTGCTGCTGATATATATCAGGATGTAGGGCTGGAAGAAGATCTCACAATCACAACCGATACCATTCGCACGACACTTAAAAGGTCACACAACACTGCTCCTGGTCCAGATGGTGTTCGGTATGATGACATAGGCGATTTAGCTGATGTCGCGTTGACAACACTGGCCAATGAGTTTAATGCCAGTATTCGGAGTGGCCAGATTAAGGAGGAGTAGCTAAACAGCTACTTACTACCGCTACCAAAGCCAAATAAGGACCATTCACAGATCAGTGCCTACAGAATCATCACAATGCAGAACACTTCGGGCAAGCTGCTGGAGAAAATAGTTGCCCGTGTCCTCACCTGTCGCCTGAACAGAAACGCGTATTCCCATCCACACTCGGAGGTTATAGATATATCAAAGAGACATGGCACAATGCGGCAGATTTGCCTATGGCGTCTTCGAAGGCTTCCACAGACGAGAGGAGACATGTGCTGCTGCTATAGATCTGGAGGATGCAAACAACAGGGTACCATTTGAATATTTCATGAATATGCTTCTCAAACTGGCGGTGAACCCCTTCCTCATTAGATGGATCGCCGCGGCACTGTTTCAGAGGACGGTGATACTCAGATGTGGAAGTTGGTCTTCCGAGCCACACGGCTCACCATTGCCCAGGGCTGCCACAAGGCTCACCATTGTCACCAGTTCTATTTAACGTGTACACAATAACGATCACGGCCCAACAGCTGGATGGGAGGGGAAGTACTATGACTTTTGCTGATGATATTCTGGTATATCAACAGGCAAGAGACAGACGGGGAATCGCCTCCACAATGCAAGACGAACTCGATCGCATTTCTTCCTGGTATGTGGTTTCAGGTGCCTTGGTTAATCCTAATAAAGCATGAGTTTCATGGTTCTCCCTTAACAATCATATCGTTAATACGACCACACCGGTAGTACGAATGGGAGCTGATGATGTGACCAGGGACAAGTTGATGACATACCTCGGAGATAAGTTTGATCGCAGTCTCTGTTTTCGGGACCATGTCGACCATGTGATAACAAATTCCCGCAAAGGATTAGCCGCCTTGAAGGTCATGGGAGATGCCAACATCGAGCAGAGGCTACTTACTCTTCTGTTCCAGGGATTAGTCCTCGCACGAATCGAGTGCCCTGGCCATTCTTACTGTCAGTACGACTCAAATTGATAGGCTGGAGAAAATACAAAATGAAGCCATGCGCATTATCCTGGGATGTACGAGGGACACTCACTGTGTAGCAATGAGGTATCTTCTTGACTTTCCAACCATGGATGACAGAATCAAGATCTGGAGAGCACGAGCATACCTGAAGATTAGTGCAGATACAGAGCACCCATTGCACCACGTGCTCAACACAGTGAAAGGTACCAGGCTAAAAAGAGGCAAATCGTGGGTGGGCCGAGCAGAAGATGTCATCAAACAGGTCTGTGGGCTTATAAATATCAGCGTTGGTGAGGAGTGGATACCGGTGCCTACGTCATTCAAGGGGACTTTCTCATGTATTGTCACACTCGACAGGAAAAGTATGGAACAGAACCCGGTCGTGGTTAATGCTGAGGTCAACGATCTCATCTGCGATAACACCGATGAGAAAGATGCAGTCATCTATACAGACGGATCTGTAAGACGACACGAAAGAAGTGCATGGGCATTTACAGCACGCTAGGCAGGCAGAATAGCCAAGGGAGACAGTGGTGCATACGCCATGACCACGAGTAGCATGACAATGGAGGTGATGGCAGTGATCAAGGCATTCAAATGGTTAGAGTCAGTCACAAGACTACATCCACGCATGTATACTGAGTGATTCGATGAGCATGATAAAAAAGTGGAGGCGGGCTTTGTACGCACGCAATGGGTAGAGTCGTTGCAGAAATCCAACATACGTAAGGTCACCTTTGTTTATGTCCCTGGACATTCGGGAGTACGGGGACATGAAAGAGCGGACAGGTTGGCTAGCTGCGCTGTCGTTGAGGACGGGCAACCGATGGATCGGGCGGACATCATCAATGCACTCCGAGATGTGGGAAGAGCACAGGACTTCGACAAACACAGATCAACGTCACTTCTTCGGATGAAGGAAATGGGAGTTAAGATGGGCACAGCCAGAAATGAGAAACTTGGTGGCCGTGTAAGAAGACTTATCAGCCAACATAGAACTGGAGTCGTCAGTCGCTGGACACTGAGGGAATTGCTGAGGAGGGGATCTGAGCACCTATGGACATGTTCGGAGTGCAATGATCATGACCCGCAAATAACTCAATAACTCAATCTAGTCCATATTGTTTGCTTGTTATGTTTTTTATCACATTAAGCAATACTGTAGGTCTTTTGGATTTTCTGCTAGTAGAACAGTATCATCAGCATATCTTATGTTATTGATTATCTTTCCATTAATATTTAGGCCCGGCAACTCTGCGATGTTTTTAAAGATTTGCTCAGTGTATAGATTGAAGAAGCTTGATGATTGGATGTATCCTTGTCTTACTCCTCTTTTTATGTTCATAAGTGTAGAGTTCTACTTGTTATATTTTATTGTTGTTGTTTTCTCCCAGTACAAATTACATATTAGTCGTATGTCTGTGTCGTCTAGATTTATATCCTTTAGGTAGTCTATAAGTTGGTTATGGTGTATTCTATCGAAAACTTTGGTGTAGTCTATAAAACATCGGCATATATAGGTTTGTTTACTTCTATGTACTTTTTAATCAATGTTCTCATGCTAAATATGCCATCTTTTGTAAGTAAGTAAAGTACCCCCGTCACGCCAAGTGGCGTATAGGGAAATATGGTGTTAGTGACCCTATATTTTACAGACCTTCAGCACATGATTTTTGGGGTAATGTGGTCGGTATTACGCCCGTGCTGCTTTACTTTCCCAGAAAAAATCCGGTACCCATTTAAGGCTGGGTGAACCCGGAGCCGTCGGTTGGGATCGAACCCTACCCCTTGTCCGTAGTAGTCCAGTTCACTAACCACTGAGCTATCGCGGCTCCCACTAATTTTTAGGGAATTAGTAAAACCCAGGTGTCCTCGCCAGGGAACGAACCCCGGCTGTTGCCGTGGTAAGCCAACCGCCTATCGATTGCGCTAACCGGACACCCGCCATCTTTTGTGCCACTGTTTTTTCCTGAATGCAAATTGTCTCTTATCTAATTTAGTATTGATTTTATTCTGAATCCTTCCATGTATAACTTTTAGTAAAATTGTTGTTACCTGGCCCATTAGGCTTATTGTTCTGAAATCACTGCATTCAACTGCACAATTCTTGTTAGGCAAAGCAATGAAGGTTGATGTTTTTTGTTCGTTTGGAATGTATCCTGTATGGTATATGTCATTGCATATGTGTGTGATCACTTCGATACCAAGGTCTTCTAGAGTCTATATCATCTCTATCTGTATATTGTCAGGTACTGCTGCCGTTCCCTTTTCCATTGTGTGTATAGCTTTATCTACTTCAGATTTCAGGATTGTATAGTTTTATGTACATTTTATGTCTGGCTCTTTGTCCCTTTCATCATGAAATAATTATGTTAAATATTTTTGCCATCTATCTATAATATCTTCGTTGTCTGTTAGCATTCTTCCCTCTTTGTTTGCAATATATCCATTTTCTGCAGCTTTTTTGTCTTTATTAGTCATTCTCTTTATTTCTGTGTGCATCTCTCTTAAATTTTGTTTACTTTCCATAGTTTCGACTTCTAGACATCTTTGGTTGAGCCAGTCTTCTTTTGCCTTTTTGCACATTCTCCGTATTTCATTGTCTATATCCTTGTATCTTGCAGTGTTTTACGCTTGTCTTCTTTCTTCCATTTTTTCTAAGATTCTCTCAGTTATCCATATTTAATTTTTGTTACTTTCCTTTTTGGGCAAGGTATTGCAGGATTCTTGCATGCTGCATTTTATGCATTGCCATTTTGTTGCGACTGTTTCCTGGTGATTTTCTCTTCTGTACTATTGGTCGCTACCAACTGTCTATTAAGACGTCAAAGACCATATGTATACATGTATAATTATATTTATAATCACTAGCGTTATATATTGGCCAGTTCAAAATGCGAAGCGTGGACTTCATTTAAAGAGGTTCTCAGCAGACAACTGTAACACATGCTAAGAATGCCTTTATAAATGAGATAAGTGAAAGTATTAATAATGTCATTTATCGATGATATCAGCAACATTATTGCAAACGATATTTTGATTTATAATGACTTTCCTTCAAAACATGTTCTAATCAAGGCATCGGTCATGGCTTTCCTTCAAGACATGTTCTAATCACGGCATCGGTCATGACTTTCCTTTAAGGCATGTTCTAATCACGGCATCGGCCATGACTTTCCTTCAAGACATGTTCTAATCAGGGCATGGGTCATGACTTTTCTTCAAGAAATGTTCTAATCACGGCATCGGTCATGGCTTTCCTTCAAGACATGTACTAATCACGACATCGGTCATGGCTTTCCTTCAAGACATGTTCTAATCACGGCATCGGTCATGGCTTTCCTTCAAGACATGTTCTAATCACGACATCGGTCATGGCTTTCCTTCAAGACATGTTCTAATCACGGCATCGGTCATGACCTTCCTTCAAGACATGTTCTAATCACGGCATCGGTCATGACTTTCCTTCAAGACATGTTCTAATCACGACATCGGTCATGACTTTCCTTCAAGACATGTTCTAATCACGACATCGGTCATGACTTTCCTTCAAGACATGTTCTAATCACGACATCGGACATGACCTTCCTTCAAGACATGTTCTAATCACGGCATCGGTCATGGCTTTTCTTCAAGACATGTTCTAATCACGACATCGGTCATGGCTTTCCTTCAAGACATGTTCTAATCACGGCATCGGTCATGGCTTTCCTTCAGAAGATGAAGAAAATGCCAATAAATGTGGTATCCTATCTCACGCCTGAAAAACTTTAAGCACATGTCATTATAGGCGATACACTTTGAGTGGTTACTGCAGTGAGTGGAAAATGGAAGGATTTTCAAATAATATTAGGGGTTTTGGAGTTAATACGCCGTTTCTCAACGAGCAAAGTTGATGAACTGTGTATCCTCTATGAGGATTTTATGTTGCTTATTCACTTGTAGTGTGTTGCAATCGCAGAGTTTGCAGCGTTCACGATCATCATTG
>JAVIAB010000101.1:34851750-35061750 GCA_032433765.1 Megaustenia siamemsis
GGGTGGAAACTCGCGTGCTAAGACTCGGTTCAAGTCTCGTACTTTACCTTTACATTTACCTATATGGACTTAATAACTAAATCACATATAAACATAATTATTCAATAATTATGTGCGAAAAAAACATTATACAGTCATCTGAGTTACTCTGTAAATCACTCATTGAAATAATAATTTACTCAACAATTTTCAGATAATCATCACATTGCTCAACTGATCGCAGATTTAGGTTAAGAATGCTGTTGTTGACGTTTTAATTATGAGATGTAAGCTTTAATTTCTTAAATGTTTCAACTTCAGTGTATATTATATGTAGTCAGTAATATTATATGGCTGAGAAACATGGAGAACAACAAAAGTGACAATCATGAAGATACAGACCCACATTAATGGATGCTTAGGCAGAATAAAATGATGGAAATAGCAAGTCAAAATCACTGACATAAAGTTATGAAACCGTACCATTCAAATAACTGTGGATAAAGAGATACAGCGAAGGCGATGGCGCTGGATAGGACATACACTGTCCTAAGATAACTGAGAATATTACACAACATGTCTTTATTTGGAATCCCCAGGGAAAAAAAAAAAACAAAGAGGAAGACCATGCAATTATTGAAGAAGACCGATGAAAGCAGAGATGAAGATGATAGGGAAGACATGTAACGATCTTAAAAGTATAGCACGAAGCAGAACGGCTTGCACAATATTTGTTAAAGAACTATACTCCACAGGGAGCTGAATAGTAGAAGAAGTTATAATTTCATAATGTCAAACTCAACAGTTTATATTTTTTTTTCAGCCAGGTAACATCAGTACAATAAAGATGCAATATATGTTCACTGCACGAGATATTACAGTCCTGGTGTATAGAAAACACTGAAACAGATCTACTTCATCCTCTTCTATCTTTCAGCTCCCCGTGAAGCATAGGTCTTTAGCAAACACTTTCCAAGTCGTTCAGTTTCTTGCCATTCTTTTAAGATCATTCCATGTTTTCCCCATCATCTTCACCTCTGCTTCTATCTGTCTTCTCAAAGAATTCTTTGGTCTTCCTCTTTGTCTTTTCCCCTGAGCATTCCAAAAAAAGGCATGTTGTGTAATACTCTCAGTTCACTTCTGCAATGTGTGTCCTATCCAGCGCCATCGTCTTCTCTGTATCTCTTTATCCACTGGTATTTCACTGGTACATTATCATAATTTTATGTAAGTGATTTTGTCCTGCCATTACCATCATTTTATTCTGCGTAAGCATCCATTAATGAAAGTATATATCTTCATGATTGTCAATTTTGTTGTTCTCCATGTTTCACATCCATATTACAGAACTGACTTAACATTGGAGTTTAAATTTTTTTGTTTTGTATTTAACCTAATTTCTTTGAACTTCCATATGTTTCCAACTGCAACAAAAGCTCCTCTTGCTGTTAATATCCTTATTTTGGTATCATTTTCTGTCCCTCGTTCTATATCTACATTACTACCCATATGTATGTAAGATATTACGTCTAGTTAAGGTATTTCTCCTAATTTTATTTGGTTATTTCCAACTGCATTAATTCTCATAATGTTTGTCTTATATCTATTAATTTTCATTCCTAGCAGTTGGGATCTCTCATCAAGTATGCTCATGTTGTCCTGCATCTGTTGATGGATGTTTGATAGGAGAGCTATGTCATCAGCAAAGTCTAAATCATCCAGTTGCTTGGTCAGTGACCACTGGATTCCATTTCTGTTGTTTTGAGTTATTTTCATAATCCAATCTATGGCCAGTAGAAATAGAAATGGAGACAGAAGGCATTCCTGCCTTACTCCTGTTCAAATTCTTCTGTAAACTGTCCTTCATGAACCACACTACATTTCATTCCTTTATACATTGTTGTTATCAGGTTAATAAACGTTATGGGGATTCCGTAATGGCTCAGCAATTTCCAAAGCATTCTTCTGCTTAACTATCAAATGCCTTTTCGTAATCTATGAAGTAAATATAAAGTGGGGACTGTAGTTCTAAACTTTCTTCAACTATTATACGTAGAGAATTTAATCAGCACATGATCTGTTCTTCCTAAAACCTGCTTGTTCACCTTTCAATTGTTTCTCTATGGCCTCTTTTAGTCTCTCCAGAATGATTCTGCTTAATATTTTGGCACAGATAATAGCATAATGCCCCTATAATCTGTGCATTCCTGCAAACTTCCTTTCTTTGGTAGTTTGATCATATAACATTATTTCCAGTCTATAGGTATTTCTTCCTTCTCCGAAATGTTATCTAGTAGATTATGTAACATCTTATTAGAGGTGTTAATATCTGCTTTGATGGTTTCCGAAGGAATTCCATCTGATCCTGTGGCTTTACCATTTTTTAAATATATTGATGACTTTCATCATCTCTTTCTTGCTTGGTTTTCCAAATTTAACGTGTAACTCTTCCTCTGCTGATGGTATATCTTGAGGATTATTTGAGCCGGGTCTGTTCAAAAGTTCTTCAAAGTGTTCTTCCCATCTCTCCATTTGTTCCCTTATATTACTAAGCAGATTTCCTTTCTTATCTTTAATAAAGGCATTGATCTCTTTGTATTTTCCACTTAATTTCTTTGTGCTGTTGTACAGTTCTTTCATATTCCATGTATTTGCTGCTTCCTCTGCATCTTTAGCTAGTTCATCTATATATTTCATCTTATCCCTTTTAATACATCTTCTCACTTCTTTGTTCATTATGTGTAAACACCCTGTGTCTTGGCTTTATTACTTCTCTACTACTTGACGTTCTCTTTTCCCAGCGTTTCTTCGCATGTCTCTTTCCAGATATCCTTTACCTGTTTCCAATGATCTTCTATAGTTATTGTATTTTCTAGTGTTGCAGGACTTTGTATTTTTTTATATTGTGACTGCGAATGTCTCTATAATTCTTTGTTCTTTAAGAAACACTATATTAAATTATTTCTACCTTGATTCGTTGTAGTATACTTTTTTAGTTTAAGTTTAAGTTTGGCTATCAGAAGATGATGATGTGAAGCTACATCTGCCTCTCTATATACTTTTACATCCTGCAAGGATGACTTAAACTTATTATTAATACATATGTGGTGAATTTGATTTTCCGTTCTATGATCTGGTGACACCCATGTAGCTCTATGTATTATTTTATGTTGGAACATTGTTCCTACTAGGCTCACTTGATTAAGGGCGCAGACATTCACAAATATCTCTCCATTCTCGTTTATATCTTCAAGTCCATGTTTTCCCATAATCTCTTCAAAGCCTCTGTTGCATGATCCTACTTTAGCATTTAGGTCTCCAATCAAGATTATAATATCCTTGTCTCGTCTTTCATCCATCTAACATTGTAACTATTCATAGAATTCAAATTTAAATAAATCATCCTTATTATTGGTTGGTGTTTAGCATTGGATTGTGTGTAATTTTATTTTGTTTTTTTGTTGTTTTAAATGTTGCTCTAATTAGTCTTGGCCCTACTGCTTCTCATTATATTAGTTGTGCTCCAGGTTCCAGGTGGCCTGATGATAAAATCATCTCTCCTGTATTTATTAATTTTTTTCCGTTCCTAGCCATCTTGATTCGAACATTCCCAGAATATATATTTTGTAATTTCTCATTTCTGCTGCTACATGTGCAGCTTTTCCCTGTTCTTTTAGGGTACGTACATTCCTAGTGCTAATTGTGGAGGATTCCCTGGTAGACAAAGGGTGTGTCATCAACTCGGACTCCTTACGGCTTTCTCTGACTTTTGTCATACGTCTCTTAGACAGAGAGCCTTTTTCTTTCCTGGATGGCGGATATACTTTTATTCTTTTCATTGACTTGTCCATGTTTGTGGAGTTTTTTCGTCTTTTTTTTTTACAGTTTGTGATAGCCAGTCCTATGCCCAACCCTCCTTTCTCGCCTCTTACGAACATGCCTGGTACGGTACAGCGCACATATTCTTTTCTCCCCATTCGGGTCCCGGCAGGGCACGCGCGACTGGAACAGTTAGCAGGCTGTCCAACATTTATTTGTATTGTATCCTCTATATCGCTATCGTCAGCCATCTTTTGATTTATATTATAATAAAATGTAATTCATAAACACGTTTATTCTTAAGTTGAGAACTTTATGCATTAGTTATGCTCTATTCTTTGTTGTTCTTCGCATATATACACTTCTGATTCCTTCGTGTTTTATTAGAACACACTAACAGAACCTTGACAGAGGCAATTTGTCAAAATATGAGATCTATTGTTTCATGTCAACATTTATTGTCTGCATTAACCAAGACCTCCATTTGCCAATCACTTCTATGATAATTATGTCATGCCTGGTTGTGTTATATGACCGTCACTGGGAAGATGTCGTTATTTGTTTCTGTTACCAGTTCGTGTCTCTCTCTAAATTATGTCGTTAAGAATTCGTCCATCGTGTTGCACCCACAACTCGCAAGCTTAGACGCTGGAGGCTTTGAGCTAAACACGATCAATGAACCCATGTTTGTCCCTCTAACTCTCACTGAGTTTACAAATTTAAGTAGGTGAATTCAAAATGGGAAAATTTGATGATTGTAGATGATAACGGCTGACACACGAAAAGTAAAGGAAGGAAATGGTTTGCACCAACATCGTGCCTACAATATAATACTTACTGTATTTATAAAATATGCACTCTGTACCGGGAGTAAAGCATTGTGTTTATGGAACATGTTTCTCAAATCAGAAATATATCCCCAGTATCACCCTTTCAACAAAGTTACTGATGCGTGTCAAGTTTGATGATAATACATTTAATGTTAAAATAGTTTCTTTGATGACATGCTTTTAGTGCTACTTCGGAAAGGAGCGCCTTCCGGTCTGTTCCTCATTGGCAACGAGAACCGATGGCGATACTTCAACCAGTAGAGTTGGCAATACACTCACAAATCATCAGTCCGATACCATGTTTCATGGCCAAAGTTAAATACCAAGAAGAATGAACAACTGCATACTCAGTGTTAGGTGTTATTTATCAATATATTCGTTTATACTTTTTTTTAAATGAACGAAATAAACGTTTCTGGTAGTCTCATAAATTGTAGGTTCCATAACTTAACTCTGTAAATAAATTTGATGAGGCGTCCCAAATGGAACAGATGGATTTTGTGATAATTTTACTTCCAGCACTCATCAACAATATATTTCTTCTTAAATAAATTTGATCAAGCTAAAGTGGGTGTTTATTTTAAATATGTGGACCAATGGATCAGTTATATAATACACCCCGATCTACTATAGGGATCAACACAAGTGTCAGTGTTGTTCAATAAGTAAAATGTGTGAAATAATACATAGGCAGACACTGTTACGGTAACGAATGATAATCTACATTGTTCTTGTATTCGCGTCGTTTGTCAATGTAGTAATGAAAGAGAAGGTCGCTGGTAAACTGCAACGATAGTTTTTGCCTTAGGAGTGGAATGGTACTGCAAACGCTTCCATGAATCTGGTAAAGGCAGGTTCATATATTTTATATCAATCTGATAAAGACTGCAGCTTGGATCAGTATTATGAAGGCAGGTGTTTCGATCATTATGATAAGGCTGCAACCAGATCAATCTGATAAAGACGGGAGCTTCGATTAGTCTTATATAGGCAGGTGTTTGATCATTATGATAAGGCAACAAACAGATATAGCTTGGTTCTTTGGATCATTATTGTGTACACGTTATATAGAACTGGTGACAATGGTGAGCCTTGGACAAATGGATATTGGCTCGGATGACCAAATTCCACATCTGAATATCACCTTCCTCTGAAACAGTGCCGCGGCGATCAATCTAATGAGGAAAGGGTGCACCGCCAGTTTGAGGACCATATGCATGAGATATTCAAATGGTACCCTGTTGCATGCATCCTCCAGATCTATAGCAGCAGCACATGTCTCCTTTCGTCTGTGGAAGCCTTCCAAGACGTCATAGGCAAAGACTGCCGCATTGAGCCATGTCTCTTTGTTATATCTATAACCTCCCAGTGTTGGTGGGAATGCTCGTTTCAGTTCAAGTTGACAGGTGAGGACACGGGCAACTATTTTCTCCAGCAGCTTGCCCGCAGTGTTCTGCATTGTCATGAATCTGTACGCACTGATCTGAGAATGGTCCTTGTTTGGCTTCGGTAGCGGTAGTAAGTATCTGTGTAGCCACTTATCCTTAATCTGGTCACTTCGAATACTGTCATTAAACTCATTGGCCAGTTTTGTCAAGTCGTCGTCAGCTAAATCGCCTATGTCGTTGTATCGAACACCATCTGGACCAGGATCAGTGTTGTGTGACCTTTTAAGTGTCGTGCGAATGGTATCGGTTGTGATTGTGAGATCTTCTTCCAGCACTACATCCTTACACAATTTTGACAGCGATCCCCGTATCCTCATTCTTACAGCCTCATTTATTTCGCCCGTCTGCTCAATGTAGCGGGCAAACAGGGCCTTCACTTTGCTCTCATCAGATTTGTGCCATATCCGACCTATGCTCTGAAAGTCTGGTATGCCTCTGTGTCGTGTTGTGCCATTCATGCTCTGATGAAGCCGCCAGAATGTGGCGAGCGATTTTTCTGAGCACACTTTTTTTACAGAAGGCATCCCATTTGACATCTTTAGCCTGCTTAGCGCAAAGTTTAAAGTGCATCATTTTTTGGTTGACCTCTATTTTGAGACGCTTCAAGAGCTCAGGTTGTGTTCTTCCATTCCTTCTGGCTTTTTGCCATGTCTTGGCATTTCTGAGATGTATTCCTTTAGGGATGTCATTATTTGCAAACGAAAATAATTGTCTTGATCATACATACGGTTAGTGGGGTAGAGTTCTGCCCTACCAAATGAGGAGTAAGACGTCTCCTTTCCCCTCCGCTAGTCTTCGGGACACCCCTGGGCAAGGTGGAGCTCCCGTTCAGCCCCCCTATCAGGGTTATGTGAAGCCATTGGAGCAGGTGGTGGATGGTGTTGTGGGAGCAGCCGACATGTAGTGCCGGTTATGGTCCCCACACCGCGATGGCAGGCAGAGGATCTCATGTATAGAGACAATGGCTGCGATCTCTGACTATAATAGTCACTGCCAAGAAGGAAAGGAATGGCAAACTACCTTCGTATATTGCCTGGAATAATCATGAACAATCACAACCTTATATTTACAGATAACGACGTTAATGGGGACTTCACAGCCACCTCGTCCAGTAGTGAGCGTCATGTGCTACAGGTGACACCCGATCGTCATCAAGCAACTATATGCAAAATCAAAAATAAAGAGACACAAGCAATAGTAACTAGGAACGTTAGACAGCATTCTAGGTTGGAAAAATAGATAACATCAATCAAGAAATGAAGAGAATGAAATAAAACATCTTGGGAATATGTGAAATGAGATGGACAGGAGCAGGATTATTACAACGCGACAGTGGAAATGTAATTTACTCTGGAAGAACCACACACGATAGAGGAGTAGGCATCATGTTAGATAAAGAAAGAAGCAAAACAGTGACAGGATTTTGGCCAGTTTCAGACAGAATTCTGCTAGTAAAATTGAGAGGAAGACCAATGGATATCAACATAATTCAAGTTTATGCACCAACAAGTAATAGCGAAGAAGAAGCCCTTGACACTTTTTTTACGAGGAGCTAGAGGTAACCATGGAACAGTGTAAACCCCAAGAAATAACTTTTAATTTAGGGGATTTTAATCCAAAGGTGGGAACAGCTAAAGTGCAAAATGTGACTGGAGGGGCATGGCCTTGGAGAAACGAATGACAGAGGGGATAGATTGATAGATTGGGCAAAGACACATAAAATGATGATAGGTAACACCTGGTTCAAACAACACCCTAGGCGAAGATTCAGGAATGGGCTAACATCGGTTAAAACAAGGCCAGGAGCAGATTGCAATAGTTACCATGTACCAGTAGTTTGAAAGATAAGAATAAAACTGCAGAAGGCACATAAATCACCAAAAATATAAAATTAGAACTAGATATGCTAAGATTAGATAAACAGATGAGTGATAAGTACAGCACGATAGTACAAAATAGATATAATGCTATTGAAAAAAAATACAGGACATCCAGGAGCTGTGGGAAATGATATAAAGACCTCCAGATAAAAAGACCAATGAGGAAGTTCTCAAAAAGGCCAACGCAAAAAGGGAGCTCTTAAAAAACATCAGAAAGTAGCAATCAACATTTATCGGGCACATCATGAGAAAAGGAAAGTTGGAATACTTGGTTACAACTGGCAAAATAAAAGGAAAGAGAGATCGCGGACGACAAAAAAGGAAAATACTGGATAGTTTGGTGTCATGGCATGGAAAACAGTCAACAACAGAATTGATACGATGCACTATAGATAGAAGATTGTGGAGGGACATGATCACCTACGCCAATCGGTACGGCACATGATGATGATGATCATACATTCGATGTTCAATAACCATTCACGGGTCGATTCGAAAGGGGTATTGTTAAGAATGCACTTTTGCGGTGATTAGACTAAGTGTAACTGTGAAAGTAATGACAGTAAATAAAGCTATAGTTTAGCTGATGACGTAGACGTTGGCGCAGATTCAGTGACTCGATAAATGTTCTCATGATTAGCGAAGACGTCTTGAAACGAAAGCAAAGGTTGGATTCTCAAATGAAGTCAACGTTGAAAGATCTAGTTTAATTCTTTATATGCCAGGGCTCGTGGGAAGGTGACTGTGGCAATTAGCTTCCATAGTCTGCTTCCATATTCTGTTATGTAGAGCCAGTCTTAACATTTGAATGTGAATCATTGACACTAGGACAACAGACAACGAAACCACAGGAGTCTGTAGAAATGTGGTTTTACATAAAAAAATGTTGAGAATACCATGGACAGCTAAGAAGAGTAATGAAAACGTTCTCAAAGAGGCCAAAGCAAAAAGAGAGCTAATTTCCAATATAAGGAAGAAACAAGTCATTTTTTGGCCATGTAATGTGAAGAGAACAGCTGGAGCATATTGTAACAACTGGGACGAAGAGATAGAGGGAAACGATAGCAGACAGCTTAAAAGAATGGCTTGGCAGAAAGTCAACAACATAAATGATAAATAACTGTCGAGGTCGAAAGTTGTGGAGAGACATGATATCCTATGCCAGCAGGCTTGGCACTTGGTGATGATGATGTTATATCGTTGGGTTCTTGGTGCACTCCGATAGTTCTAGCGCTCACATCTGGACTCATGCAACTTCAAGTGCAGACGTAGTGTTGATCGAGCTTGGTCTTCTCCGAGCCATACTGGGGTATGTTAGTGACCCTAGTCCTAGGATCATGGCTGGGACAGCTAGACGCTACTCAAGACATGTGTTCAAGTTAGTATCATAAATTAACATTGTTATTATTATAACCTTACATGTCAATTATTTATACGTCATTAGTATCAACTGACAACTTCATTATGATCACTCTGAATCGTTATTATTGTCAAACCATCTCATCATGATCACATTGTGTTGTTCTTAAAACTTATGATGTTTTATTTAATTATTCTCATTACATGTTATATGGACAAATAAAACATTTAACTTCACAAATAATACCATATGTTATAGGGACCAAAGATGACTGTCAACAAAAACCTAATGTTTCTCTCTCAGTTCAAAAACAAAAGATGATAACGAACACTACCAAACAGGCTTTAAGGCTCTCCGAGGGATGTTATCTGGTGGTCATCATCATCGTCATGTGCCCTACCGGTAGGCGTAGGTGATCATCTCCGTTCACAATCTTCTATCCACAGTGCATCGTATCAGTTCTGTTGTTGACTGTTTTCCGTGCCATGCCACCAAGCTATCCATTATTTTCTGTCTTTGTATCTGGTGGTAATTGTCTTAAATGTCTGAACCACATGATCTGTCTAATTCGATCCCACATTGGTGCTATTCTAACTCTTTTTCCATTTCCTCATTCCCGATTCTGCTTCTTGTCACATTCAATATTCTCCATAGACATCACATCCTAGATGTTCCGTTGTTCTTGTCCTTTGGCTGTTGGTGTCCATGTTTGGCACTGGTAGCAGCAATATTGAGAACAATATATTGCTCTCTTTGTATTAGATGTTTAACATGTTTGCTCTGTAATATTTTATCAAATTGTTCAGTTACTTTTGTGTCATCATCAGTTATTAATTTCTTTTTATATTCCATCCCGAAAGAGATAATTCGGCAGACCTAATCTATATATAGATAATTGTAAATCATCTCTGAATTACTTCTCTATCTGTGAAAATGGCTGGGAACAACTTAAGAGAAGTCGCACATTATGGAGAGTCTGTATAAGGAGTGGTATAAAATCATTCGAGGCTGTACTATGGCAAAACATGGAACAGAAAATAAATAAAAAAAAAAAACATGTGGATCAGTGGGTCTGACTTTTTCATTATGTGGCCGAATGTGTATGTCAAACATTGATATAGTCTGCTAGGTGAGAAGCTGTTCGATAAAAATAAAACCTCAAAATGTACCATAGCCTCCACTAAACCGTATGACAAGACGAAAATGTCAAATATATTCCCACAGATGGTATTCAGCCAGACCAAAGGAAATTTGAAAGGAAGTTTAACGTTGTGTATCAACTACATAATGATTGCTCTAATGAATCATGCATGTAAAATACTCTTACAGATAATCATGAAGATTATAGATAGGAAATTATAACATAAACTTAATGTAGTTCAGACAGGTTGCAGATGTAGTTGGGGTACTCAGAACCACACCTTTAACAGGAGAAACACCGTTGAGAAGTGTAGGGAATATAGTGTAGAACTGCACCCACATGCTTCATTGATTACAGCAAAACCTTTGATTGTGTACATCAGAAACTGTTGGGCTTCATCAAAAACATGGTCTTTCCAGGATATCTAATACATCTTATCAAATTAACAATATTACGAACAGCGAGCGGTTATCAGGATATTGCGTGAAACATCAAATTGGTTAAATTACAAAAGATGGCGAGACAGGAGTGCATTATTTCTCAATACTTGTTCAAAATCTATACTGACAACACCATTAAAAATGTCAGAATAATGACAATTTTGAGAAGTTTGACCTTTTCACAATAAATGACAACACAAAACCAAAACTCAGATAAGTTTATAACACAGCCCGTCTCTCAAACAGTGCCAAATGATAAAACCTATAACAGCGTGATTTAAACAACACAGTGAAGAGCAACACGTCTTTCTAAATATTCAGAAAACTAACATTAAGTCCACCGACATAAAGTAGCTGAAATTGTAACAAATCATAAATATCTGGGACCTGTGATAACTAACATTGAAGACACTTAGAAGGAGATCAAAATAAGACTAGCAATAGCAGCACAACTATTAAATAACTACTTAAAATCAGTACTGGTGAATTCGGGGAGGGGAGGGGGGTGGCACCGCTGGAGTGAGAGCACATGTGATGTTTATAAACAGCTTCAGCCGAAGTTTTATCTCTTTAGGGAATTTGCACCCTGTTTCGTTAGTTGTAGGCTGCATTCACTAGAGTAATCAGAAATCTATGGGCGCGACCATTGTTGTGTGTGCTACGTCATCATATTGACTCATCGAATATCCCTAGACTTGCCATACGCTAGTGTTACGGTCTGTTGTTTGATGTGTGACGTTGGTAATCCGACGACTGTGTTTTATGTTCGTAATTGGAGTAAAAAACGATGTCCTAACATCATTAAGAGCTATACATTAAAAAAAAAAATATTGCGATCATCATTTTCAGGAGTACGTGAACTTCCGGTCAATATGGTGGATAGGAGACAGGAACCATTGAAGGCTATGTATGAAAGTGTTCCTTGTTGCAGTTTGCACATATTCCAAATCCGGCTTGTTGCAGGAGCTACTGAGTTTGGTGCTCTGTACACACCGTGAGCTGTGTGTTTCATTCGTTTTGATCATGTTTCGATATTCCAATTGTTTACGATGAATGATGATATTGTATGGCAGGGAACACCGAACAGTTGGCTGTGTTCACTTTCTGCGCGATTTCGCCTTATGTCTTTTGGCGTGTGCTGAGCTGCTTTGATGGGGAATACAGCTACCTTTCTTTGTTTGGGATATGAGGTAGTAATTCGGTTGATTCCACTGGCACGGGCGGTTGAGCAGTTATGGATTTTAATTCGTTTGCAGTGATACCGCGGCCTTACATAACCAAATAACCAAAGAAAAATGATGATTCTGATTCATTATGGGAGTATCAGCATCATCAAGTACCGTGCCTACTGGCGTAGGTGATCATGTCTCTCCACAATTTTCGATGTCGGCAACTATTTATCATTTCTGTTGTTGACCCTCTGCCAAGCCATTGTCTTAAACGATCTGTTATTTTTTCTCTTTGCTTCCCTCTATCTCTTCATCCCTCAATTTTTCCAGTTGTTACAATATATTCCAGTTGTTCTCTTCTCATTACATGGCCAAAAAATGATGATTGCCTCTTCCTAATATTGTAAATTAGCTCTCTTTTTGCTTTGACCTCTCTTAGAACATTTTCATTACTCTTCTTAGTTGTCCATGGTACTCTCAACATTCTTCTGTAAAACCACATCTCTACAGACTCCAGTGATATTTGTGTCTGCTGCCTATTGTCCATGACTCGCATCCATATGTTAAGACTGGCTCTACATACCATTTAAGAACTCTTTTTCTCGTTTCCACTGTCAAAAATGGATTGCATAGTATCTTCCTCATTTTCTGGAAAGCTGCTTTTGCCTGAGCCACTCTGCATCTCACCTCCTTTATACATCTTCCGTCTGAGGATAACATAGTTCCCAAAAATTTAAATTCATTTACCTGTTTTAATATTGTTCCACTTGTCTTTATTTTGCACTGAGGTGATGTCTTTTTCTTTGTTGTTACCATTACCCCTGTTTTTTTTTGTTATTAAGACTGAGTCTTTTCTCTTTGCTTTCCTTCACTATAATGTCCAACATTTCTTGTAACTCATTTGCACTCTTAGGGATTAAGACTGTATCATCAGCATAAATTAGGTTATTTATATTATGGCCACCAATTGTTATTTCAGGCATGTCCCTTATGGATCTTAAAATAATCTCACTATAAATATTAAACAAATCTGGTGACAGCACACAACCCTGTCTAACACCCTGTTTTATTTGTTGAAACATTCCCAATTGGTTTCCAGTTCTTATGACCGTTGTTTGTTGCCAGTACATGTTCTTTATTATTCTTAGATCTTTGCTGTCTACGTTTATGATTTCTAAAATGTTGATTATTTCTTGGTGCTTTACTTTATCAAATACCTTGGTGTAATTTATGAAACATAGGTATAGATCTGTTTTCACCTCTATGGCTCTTTCTACTAAAGATCGTATGGAATTATGTCAAAAGATAATCTAAACACACTCAAAAAGTCTGAGCTTGTCGACAAGTCATTCATGTGAACAGTGTGTACGTGTATCCATGATCAGACTGAAATAATAGAAAGTGTCCGAAAGATGGAAAACCTGACAAGAGTAGCCAGGAGGAAGCGAACAATTACAGTAATCCAAGTCACTAGAATTGTTCTCAAAGTTCAGTTTACTTTGGCTAATTTCATGTTTTGAGATTTAAACTGTTGAAAAGTTAGCTGTAAACAACAAAGACATTTTGCCTTTGTTTTAGAATGTTGCTTTTGAGTATAAAGTAGAGGCTTGAGGTTACATAGTTCAGGTGTTTAGATTGAATTTCCCAGAATTCATGAGCTCATTTGTATCATTTACTTTACGTATTCTTGGTGAGAATGTAACTTCTAGGCCAACATTTTGTATTTAGAAATTCATGAAATTAGAATTATAGTGAACGATACTTTCTTGTTTTAAGATGTTCTAATGAAACTCCTCCCTATTGCACTGCCTCATCAAGCCCAGTTTCTCTGTATCTCACAAAACGTAAGTAAAACGTTCTCCATGAATACCGTACACCAAACAAAGCCCATCATTGCCATACAAACACAATCTTGAATCATTGGATATTACTATGTGTCTCCTCTGATGATTTGATGATAGGGCCATGCCACATGCTTCTGGACGCAGGCAGTTTCAAACAGACAGTACCGGGTTAAATGAAGGCCTGTGAGGTAGCAACGTCTCTTTTGCATTGCCCATCACGAAACTTAAGCTTAGAACGCTACTGACATGCTATATTTTCTGAATAAACCTGTTACGAATAAGCATAGCAGTAATATAATAATCGTGGTAGTAATTCATGTTATACCACTCCTGTGGCGACCAGCAGTGGATTCAGTTTGGTGGTATACATTCAACGCATGACACTGTGTTCCAGAGAACATTGAAATGTGATTTATCGATATATTAATTCAAGCAGATAATACCTCTGTAGCTAAAGCACGCTGCTGTTGGTTCCATCTTGCCATTGTCAGAAATAAAGATCGGTCTCTTGATAGACTATATTTCAACTATGACGTTTTTCCAGGCTTGGGATTAGATCTAAACTCTTACATTTATATCCCGTATACTTATCCCCGACGTCTCTTTTTCGGGTGACTGAGCGTGTGCCAATCACGAATAACTTGAGTGTACACATTAATAGAAAAGGTATTAAGATATGTAGTTCGGGTAGTAGGTAGGCATGCAGGCTGGCTAGTAGGTAGGTAGGTATTTATTTAGGTAAGTAGGTTGTTTAGTAGATATGATGGTTGGTAGGTAGGTAGGTAGGTTACATGTCTTCCACATGTGATGTCTCCGCAGTAAAAAGTACATCAAATGGCAGGACAAAATAACCAACATAACTGTCGTGTGACGTGCTGACTCCAGCAATCATTCGATGCTCAGAAGCCAAAGACTGAGATGGCTGGGGCATGTCCAGCAAGTGGAAGAAAAACGCATCCCCAAGCCCCAAGCAAATACTATATGGTGAACTAATACACGGATGAACTCTACACCTGTGTCCCTGCTTTCTTTTAGGTACTTTGAAGTGGAATTGGATGACGTGGGTCTTTCACCACTTGTGCTATCGTTCTATACTGCACCACTTGTGCTACGTTCTATACTGCACCACTTGTGCTATCGTTCTATACTGCACCACTTGTGCTATCGTTCTATACTGCACCACTTGTGAGTATGTGTTTTCAAGACGTGAGTTTCTCTCCCTAATTATGATATATGACTTCGGTGTCGTAAAGCCGTGAAGGCGTAAACTGTGTATGACCTTCTGTTGACCTTCTACTGGCAGTGTTGTTCCGTCCTCCTCAAGACAACTGGAACGTGTGCCTTCTGTTATTATGTTTTCTACGTTACTTGCGACTTAGCGTGTATGAGCTCTTCAACGTTTTTGTGTCCGCGACAACCTCGTGACTGTTAAAATTCATGAGCAGTCCTATCAGCGTTGGTGAAAGACCTATTTTGTGGCGACTTCTGCCTTAATCTAATTTGTGCTTCTAATTAATAATTCACAAGAACACCAGTGATATTTCATCGGCAGCCTTTTATTGTATCATCTGTATTTATATGCTCATTTCTGGTTCTGAGTCCGTTCCACATCGAACGGACTCCTTTTCTCTAACTACTACGGTTGCCTGTTCTGTAACCGCTATTCGTCCATTCGTGATTATCTGTTGCTTTACTGAGTTCCTCTGTGTTATGCTCCTCTGCTAGTCTAATCTGTCCTCATGTTCCTCCTTAATTTAGTCTATCTCTAGGATTCCAATTCAACTGTTAACCGTTCATAGTCTTATACTGTCAATTTCGTCTTCCATGGCTCTCCATCTGTCAACTGCTCTCCGCGGCTGCCGATCTCTAAGTGAACCTATTCGTTGTCTCTTCCCAACCGTCTCTTACTCACTACGTCATTTTCTTTCTATCACGTCACTTCTCTTTTTCTGCGTACCGTACTGCACCAATTCTACTTCCACATCACTTGGTGTGCAATTCGCTTCTATACAATTCGCCCCCAATATGTGCCAGTCGTTGAACTAACGACTATTTTCGCCCTCCATTTCTATGAATCTCTGCAAATTGTTGCATTTCAATTCTTCTTCTCACTATTTCTAATCATCCCGTTCTGGTTCTCTCTTCCCTTCAATTACTAACTCGTATTTACCCACTTGAGTTGTCTCTTTCCGCTCTTCTCCGCCTACTACTAATACTACTACTACTACTATTACTTGTATATATATGCCCTTTCGGGTTCACCTTCTCATCTCTGCTTATTACTATTTGTATATATATATATATATATATATATATACCCATTTCAGGTTCATCCTCTCTTCCTTCTACTAATATTTCTCCTTTGCCCATTTCGTGTTCTCTCCTCTCTTCTCTGATTATACTGTATGTAGCCTAATCACTCAGATTTGTACTTTGCCCCGTAGCCGAATCACTCAGATTAGTACTTCGCTACAACTCAATATATTCGTATATTATAATGTTCGTTGTACTTCCTTCTTTCCACAATTATTACTATATGTATTTATATGCCCATTTCTGGTTCTCTCCTCTCTTCTCTGCTTATACTGTGTATATATATACCCATTTCGGGTTCATCCTCTCTTCCGCCTCTTCCTTCTACTAATATTTCTCAATTGCCCATTTCGGGTTCTCTACTCTCTTCTCTGATTATACTGTGTAGCCTAATCACTCAGATTAGTACTTCGCTACAACTCAATATATTCGTATCTTATACTGTTCGTTGTACTTTCCTCTTTCCACAATTATTACTATCTGCATTTACCGATTCCGGGTTCTCTATTCCCTTCTCTTACTACTACCTGTATTTACCCATTTCGGGTTCGCCTCTTTTCCTCCTCTTCTTCTACTTTTTTTTTATCTTATTCCAACAATGCTTTCTGCAATTTCCTCCTATTGCTACACAACAATTCTCTTCTCTCTTCTCTTATTCCTACATTGCTTTCTGCAATTTCCTCCTATTGTTGCACAATATTCTCTTCTCTCTTCTCTTATTCCTACATTGCTTTCTGCAATTTCCTCCTATTGTTACACAATAGTTCTGTTCTCTCTTCTCTTATTCCTACATTGCTTTCTGCAATTTCCTCCTATTGTTACATAATAGTTCTCCTCTCTCTTCTCTTATTCCTACATTGCTATCTGCAATTTCCTCCTATTGTTACACAATAGTTCTCTTCTCTCTTCTCTTATTCCTACATTGCTTTCTGCAATTTCCTCCTATTGTTGCACAATAGTTCTCTTCTCTCTTCTCTTATTCCTACATTGCATTCTGCAATTTTCTCCTATTGTTACACAATAGTTCTCTTCTCTCTTCTCTTTTTCCTACATTGCTTTATGCAATTTCCTCCTCTTGTTACACAATAGTTCTCTTCTCTCTTCTCTTATTCCTACATTGCATTCTGCAATTTTCTCCTATTGTTACATAATAGTTCTCCTCTCTCTTCTCTTATTCCTACATTGCTATCTGCAATTTCCTCCTATTGTTACACAATAGTTCTCTTCTCTCTTCTCTTATTCCTGCATTGCTTTCTGCAATTTCCTCCTATTGTTACATAATAGTTCTCTTTTCTCTTCTCTTATTCCTACATTGCTATCTGCAATTTCCTCATATTGTTACACAATAGTTCTCTTCTCTCTTTTCTTATTCCTACATTGCTTTCTGCAATTTCCTCCTATTGTTACACATTAGTTCTCTTCGTGTAGTTTACATCCTCCGGATTACACTACCGGAACTACACCTCTCTGCTTTCTTCTTTTTTTCGCAGGCCCCTTCTTGTTGCCTGCTTACTCTGTGTAACCTAATCACTCTGATTAGTACTTCGCTACACTCCTTCCCCTTTTCTATGTAGCCTAATCATTCCCGATTAGTACTTCGCTACACTCCTTCCCCTTTTCTATGTAGCCTAATCATTCCCGATTAGTACTTCGCTACACTCCTTCCCCTTTTCTATGTAGCCTAATCATTCCCGATTAGTACTTCTCTTCTCTGTAATATCGTGCTTACTCATTTCGTGTTCCCTCCTATCTTCCTCCTTGTCTTCTTCTGTTCCTCTTCCTTCTCTTAATTGGCAATTGTTCTGGTTGCTCTTGGTTTAATATTCTTCTTCGACTGTCTTTTCCTCTTACCCTTCTCTCTGGTATTGTTATTACTGTTTCTTTTGATGTTATTCTTTTCCCTTGTATCCTTTGGTTTTGCCTCTGTTTAGACCATCCTCTTGTGTTCTGACATGGTATCTCCTCTTCCATTTCTCCACCTGTTTCACTGACAAATGTCAGTGGTTCTTGGGCTCTATTTTGTTCTATCATTTCTTCTGCTGTGGTAATCATTTCCTCTGTCGTATTGTGTTTTCTGTGATTTTCCTCGACCTCTGTTTCTTCTGTAGATTCTTTCATACTCCATGTACATTTTCTTTACGGTCTACCTGTTTGTGCTTTCATTCTTTGTGCATCCTCTTTTTCTGACTATAAGGTCGCGTCTTTTCTTATATTCCTCATATGGGTCCTTATTTCCGTCTTACCATATATATGTTTAATCACATAATTGGTGTCTCCCGTTTTTCTTAATACTATATATACCTCCATTTATAGAAGCTGTTCGACAAAGATAAAAACATCAAAACAATGCACACTATCATCCACTAGACCGTCTGACAAGACGAAAAGGGCAATATAGGTAGGTAGGTAGGTAGGTTTGTTGGTTAATAGGTAGGTATTTAAGCAGGTAGATTCATTTTCATAATCCAATCTATGGCCAGTAGAAAGAGAAATGGAGACAGAAGGCATCCTTGCCTTACTCCTGTTCTTATTTCAAATGCTTCTGTAAGCTGTCCTTCATACACCACACTACAGTTTGTTCCTTCATACATTGTTTTAATCAGGTTAATAAAGTTTTTGGGGATTCCGTAATGACTCAGCAACTTCCAAAGCATTCTTCTGTCTAAACTATCAAATGCCTTTTCGTAATCTATGAATCCAATATAAAGTGGGGATTTTAGTTCTAAACTTTGTTCAACTATTATACGTAGAGTAGTTATTTGATCAGCACATGATCTGTTCTTCCTAAAACCTGCTTGTTCATCTCTCAAGTGTTTCTCTATAGCCTCTTTTAGTCTCTCCAGAATTATTCTGCCTAATATTTTCCCTGGCACTGATAGTAGCATAATTTCCCTATAATTTGTGCACTCCTGTAAACTTCCTTTCTTTGGTAGTTTGATCATATAACCTTCTCTCCAGTCCTTAGGTATTTCTTCCCTCTCCCAAATTTTAATCAATAGATCATGTAACATCTTTGTAGAGGTGTTAATATCTGCTTTGATGGCTTCCGAAGGAATTTCATCTGGTCCTGTGGCTTTACCATCTTTTAATAGTTTGATGGCTTCTTTGCTTGGTTTTCCGCAGTTAACGTGTAACTCTTCTTCTGCTGGTAGTATATATCTGGAGGATTATTTGAGCCGGGTCTGTTTAAAAGTTCTTCAAAGTGCTCTTTCCATCTCTCCATTTGTTCCCTTATATTACTAAGCAGATTTCCTTTCTTATCTTTGATAAAGGCGTTGATCTGTTTGTATTTCCACCTAATTTATTTGTGCTGTTGTACAGTTCTTTCATATTCCCTTTATTTGCTGCTTCTTCTGCCTCTTTAGCTAGTTCATCTATATAATTCCTCTTATCCCTTTTAATGCATCTTCTCACTTCTTTGTTCACCTCTGTGTAAGCTTCCTGTGTCTTGGCAGTATTACTTCTTGTTTTGCTTTTATTTGTGTCTGCTTGTTTTTTCTTTCTTTCTTTAATTGTATCCAGTGTCTCCATGTCATCCATGCCTTATCCTGGCTTTCTCTTTTCCCCAGTGTTTCTTCGCATGTCTCTTTCCATATATTTGTTACCTGTTTCCAATGATCTTCTATATTTATTGTATTTTCTAGTTGTTGGAGGACTTGGCACTTGTTTGATATTGTGACTGCGAATTTATCTTTAATTCATTGTTCTTTAAGAAACCCTACATTGAAATACTTTCTACCCTTATTCGTTGTAGTATACCTTGTTAATGTAATTTTAAGTTTGGCTAACAGAAGATGATGATTAGAAGCTACATCTGCCCCTCTATATACTTTTACATCCTGTAAGGATGACTTAATCTTATTATTAATACATATGTGATCAATTTGATTTTTCGTTCTATGATCTGGTGACACCCATGTAGCTTTGTGTGTTCTTTTATGTTGGAATATTGTTCCTCCTAGGCTCATTTGATTAAGGGCGCAGAAATTCACAAATATCTCTCCATTTATATCTGTTTATATCTCCAAGTCCATGTTTTCCCATAATCTCTTCGAAGCCTCTGTTGTCTGATCCTACCTTAGCATTTAGGTCTCGCATCAAGATTATAATATCCTTGGCTCGTCTTGCATCCATCTGACATTGTAGCTGTTTATAAAAAAATAATCTTTAACTGAGTCATCCTTATCGTTGGTTGGTGCATAGCATTGTATAATGTGTAATTTTATTTTGTTTTTGGTTGTTCTAAATGTTGCTCTCACCAGTCTTGGTCTCACTGCCTACCATTCTATTAGTGTCTCCTGTGCATTCTTTGATAGCATTATAGCTACCCCTTCGCTATGTTGAGCTCCTGGTTTCTTGGTGTCCTGATGATAAAATCATCTCCCCTGTATTCAATCTTATTCTCTCCGCTCCCAGCCATCTTGTTTCACACATTCCCAGAATATCTATCTTGTAGTTAGTCATTTCTGCTGCCACTTGTGCCTCTTTTCCCTGTTCGTTAAGGGTACGAACATTCCAGGTGCCAATTATGGAGGATTTCCTGGTAGACAAAGGGTGAGTCGGCAACCCGGACTCCATGTGGCTTTCTCCGGATTGCGTCATACGTCTCTAAGACATAGAGCCCTTCTCTTTCCTGGTTCACGGATTAACTTTATCTTTCTTTGACTTGTTCATGTTTGTGAGGTTTTTTCGGCTTTTTTTTTTACAGTATGGGATAGCCAGTCCCATGACTAACCCTCCTTTCTCGCCACTTACGAACATGCCTGGGAGGGGAAATAACTCAAAACAACAGAAATGGGATCCAGTGGTCAATGACCAAGCAACTTGATGATTTAGACTTTGCTGATGACATAGCTCTCCTATCACACAGCCATCAACAGATGCAGGATAAAATGAGTATATTAGATGAGAGATCACAACAGCTAGGACTAAAGATGAATAGAAATAAGACCAACATTATGATAAGTAATGCAGTTGACAATAAACAAATAAAACTAGGAGAAATACCTCTACTAGACGTACAATCTTACATATATCTGGGCAGTAATATAGATAAAGAGGGAGGAACACAAAATGATACCAAAATAAGGATATCAAAAGCAAGAGGAGTTTTCATTGCGCGATGGGAAACATATGGAAATCCAAAGAAATTAGGCTAAATACAAAAATAAAAATGTTCTTGTCAAATGTTAAGTCGGTCCTATTATATGGCTGTGAAACATGGAGAATAACAAAATTGACAATCACGAAGGTACATACTTTCATTAATGGATGCTTGCGCAGAATAAAGGGATGGAAATGGCAGGACAAAGTCACTAACGTGGAATTATGGAAATGTACCGGTCAAATACCAGTGGATAAAGAGATACAGCGAAGACGATGGCGATGGATAGGACACACACTACGGAAGCCAACTGAGAGTATTACACAACAGGCCCTTTTTTGGAATCCCCAGGGGAAAAGACAAAGAGGAATACCAAGTAATTCTTGGAGAAGACAGATCGAAGCAGAGATGAAGAAGATGGGGAAGACATGGAATGATCTTAAAAGAATTGCACAAAACATAACGACTTGGAAAGTGTTTGTTGAAGACCTATGCTCCACTGGGAGTTAAAATGTAGGTAGTAGATTCATTTTACATATTATTGTATGAATGATGTGAAATCATATATTATATGCAAGTTTACGATGTAAACGATAATATATTTACATAGTATAGTTCATCCGTGGTCACCCTAAGCTAAAACAACATATGTATGTTGATCGTTAAGCAAATCAGATCTCTACAAATATATTTATCAACATTATTATTATTATCAATTATACTGCACATAAAATTCGTTCTAGTTTCAACACTGTAATTATCGGCACTATATATCTAGGTTCATGATTATATGACACATATAATTTCAATTGTTTGAAACAATAAATAGTTGTTCCGTTGCATATAGTGTCATTATTTACATATTCAAGTTAAAATATTACAATTGTGTATGAAGATTCCGAGGATGTTCGTGAACGTGCAGACACGGTGCGAATGTCGGATCTTCAAACCTAGATGGGTGTTGACTAAATTAAAGAGAACACAAGAAAAATAGTGGACCTGTTTATATTTTTTGGTCGTTTCACTCTGCGGGATTTGCTGAGAAGAACTGAGAACATAGGGGCAGTTGGTCGATGTGTAATAAAGATAAATCCGGCGGTTATCATTACATAACTACATTCATGAATAAAATAGGCTACATATTAAAGATTATATAAAGGATTGATACAGTTTATATTCACATTTGTAGTAGGTATTGAAATATAACAAAGTGTACTCTACGCCCATTAATATAAAAAAGAGGAGTAAGACAGGGGTGCATCATATCACCAAGCTTGTTCAATCTATACACTGAGCAAATATTTAAAAACATCTCAGAGATGCCAGGCCTACAAATTAATGGAAGAATAACCAATAACCTAAAAGAGACCCGTTTAAAACAACAAAATGCAAGACAAGAAAAGACCACCCATGAAGTCATGGAAATACCCATTAAACAAAGAGAGCTAGAGCTGGCAATATCAAAATTAAAATTGAAACATTCACCAGGCAGTGATGGAGTGTCCAATGACATGATTAAGAACTTGGGAACTGCAGCTAAAGCAAAACTACGGCACGTCTACTAAATATTGCTGGCTCACAGTTAGAGTGCCACAGGCATGGAGAGAAGCAATTATGATACCATTACTAAAGCCAGGAAAAGATGGTTCAATGACATCCAGCTATAGACCAATCAGCCTTACAAGCTGTTTGTGTAAAATAATGTAACATATAATCAATCTCAGACTGCAGTGGTACCTGGAAAGTGAAAATCTCCTTGTCCCACAACAAGCAGGCTTTAGACAGTGTTACTCTACCGAAGATCAGGCTACATATCTTTCTCAGGAAATTGAGGATGCGTTTCAAGAAAAGAAACGTGTACTAGCAGCATGGATAGACCTAAAGAAAACATTTGATAAGGTATGGAAGGAAGGGCTTTTGAAGGAACTGGGAAATTATGGAGTAAATGGCAGGATGTACAAAGGGTCAAAGCGTACCTGCATAACATGAGAGCCAAAGTGCATCTGCATGGTCTTAAGAGTAAGAAGGTCCTACTGCGTCAGGGTGTCCCACAGGGAGGGGCACTATCTGTAACACTTTTTTCTAATCTACATCAACGACCTAGTTACTGAACTACCACATGGTATCAAAGTGGCAATGTATGCAGATGTCTTGGTAATGTCGTGCACAGAGGAGTATACAACAGTGGCCTCCAAATTTCTGCAAAGAGCTATGAATGCACTGAATTCATGGACAAATAGATGGTGTATCAGCATCAATACAGACAAATGCAGTACTACACTTTTCACTCTCTCCCCAAAACAAAAGGCAGGAGCCATCTACACAAACATTGAGCATGTGAAAGAAGACATACAAGCTACATATCTCGGAGAAACATTTGATAACAAACTATCTTGGAAACAGCAGATAAATAAAGCAACCCAAAAAGCAAGGAGGGAATTAGCTATTCTAAGAACGCCGTGGAAACACGCAGGGTGCGAGTGGGAAAATACTCAGTAAAGTTTACCAACAGAGTATACGCATACTTTTAGAATATGGCTCATCTGCATGGTGCTCAGCATCAAACACCACGCTGCAAGAACTGGATAAAGTACAAAACCATGCATTTACGGTCATCACAGCAGCAATGACATCAAAACTAATATATTGGAGATGGAGAAATTGTGGAGGATACCAGCACTGGGAGAACGGAGGGACACAAAGGTGCTGATACAGGCAGAACAATTTTCATCCATGCCGAGACATCCAATGAAGGACCGATTCCAAAATCTTGCATTGGGACGACTTAAGAGATGCAGCTTTATCCACCAAGCCAAGCGTATTAGTAGACAAACACCAGACATGCCAAGAGTTGTTAACCCCCTACTGCCCATATCAGAACAGACTCCCTGGACGGAGGAATCAGGATTATCAATACAAATAAGGACCGAAGTGAAAGGAATAGTTGACCAAGAGGAACAGGTAGTCTACAGCGAAAAACAATAACTCTCAATTTCCTGGATGAAGAATACCCACAAGACCTATTGATTCGTGTGTACACATATGGATCAGCACAGAATGCAATAACGAATGGGGGAGCAGGTGCATATATAGAGTGCCCAAAATAACACTAGGGATATGAATAAAATAGCAGCAGGGAAATATTGTCACAAGTCAAAAAGTAATGCACACCAATTTTTTTCTCGGCTAATAATAAAGATAGGAATATGCAATTTTGCACACTTAGAATATGACATGTTCCAATTATATGTACCAAATTGCACAGCATTCTGATAAATATTACCCGATCTATGAACCGTTAAAATGGAGCTTGTCAACAATGTCCGTTACAAACAGCGAATGTCATAGAATTTCTGGTTGCGGAAAAAGAAACTGTGGCAAACATTCATAAGCGACTGTGTGCAGTGAACAAATGTTCTGCAGTCGATAGGAGCACAGTTAGTCGCTGGGTTCAGAGAATTAAAGCTGCAGAAAGTGTACGAGTGGAGCTGCATGATTTACCGCGTTCTGGATGTTTTGCCTCGGCTACCAGCACAGACATGTTAAACCGGGCTGATGCCATTATTCGTAAGGATAGGCGTATCACTAGTCAGAAATTGGCATTGCTGTTTACAGTCAGCAAGGGAAGTGCAATCGAAATTTTTAAAACTCTCGGATATTCAAAGATTTGCGCTCGATGGGTTCCTCGGTGCCTAACAAATGATCACAGAGTTCAAAGGAAAACATTCTGTTCTGAATTGTTGGAGCGTTTCGGTGTTGAAGGAGAAATGTTTTTGTCAAAAATTGTTACCGGTGACGAAACGTGGGCACTTTATTATGAGCCTGAAACAAAAATGCAGTCAATGGAATGGCATCATCCGCAGTCACCAAAAAGAAAAAAATTCAAAACATCTCCATCAGCCGGAAAGGTGATGATCACTGTCTTCTGGGACATTGATGGTGTGATTCTTGTTGATGTAATGACAAGAGGTGTGACAATCAACTCGACAGCTTACATCAATACACTGACAAAACTCAAAAATCGGTTCAAAAGAGTTCGGTCTAATAAGCCATCTGCAGATTTGTTGCTTCAACATGACAATGCACGCCCTCACACAAGTCTGGTAACACGGGAAGCAATCAACAAATTTGGTTGGATTGTACTGCCCCATCCTCCTTACAGCCCTGATCTGGCTCCCTCAGATTTCCATCTGTTTGGACCACTCAAAAAATTCCTGCGTGGGACACACTTTGACAATGATGAGGATGTGATCCGTGCAGTTAAAAAATGGCTACGCGAGCAGGACAAAACTTGGTACAAACGAGGCATTCATGACCTAGTTTCGCGTTGGCGTAAGGCAATACGCTTGGACGGAGATTATGTTGAAAAATAGGTAGAGTAAAGGGGATGTTCAGCTACAATCTGTGAAAATTTCACACATTTTGCCCGAATAGTTTCCGAGAAAAAAATTGGTGTGCATTACATTTTGACCTCCCTTCAGTATGATGCTGAAATCCAATAGAGAAATCCAAGTTGGCAATAGAACAACATCTAAGCAGTAATATTAGCCCACAGCCTGTAGTGTTTTTGACAGATGCAACAGGCACACTATCAGTACTCCAGGCACTACAATTCAGAAAATTACCACATCTGCAGACTTTATTGACTGAACTCTGCAAGCACCACCAGGAAATGAGAAAGCAGATCATTTGGCAAAGGAAGGTTCAACAGGCACACAATTAGATGCACCGGCTACATTCCATCATAAGAAACAGATAATAAATCAATCAGAGGACCACAGGCCCCAAATCAGGAAACCTTTCATAAAATAAATATATATGAACAAGTTATCATTATACGTCTCAGAACAGGACACAATCGACTCCATAGTCACATATATAAAACAAAATTCAAGATCGGCAGCCACCTCAACTACTTGTACATGTGGACAGGCACCACAGACTGTTAAGCACATACTTCAAGACTGGACTGAATATAGTAGACTGAGAAAAATCCATTGGCCCACAGATACAACACTACAGACACAACTATATGGGCCACTGCAAGAATTACAACATATATTAAAATGTATACATGAAACAACATTGCAGATATAGACAATACTTCAGGCAAACACAAGATAGATAGATAGGTCAATAACCAAATATATGCTGACGATACTGTACAACTAGCAGAAAATACAAACCACCTACAACTATTACTTAATGAAATAAACGTGGCAAGCAAAATATATGGACTAGATATGAATATCAAAAAGACTAATACTATGATCATAAACAAAGGAAATACTCAAAACCAACAAATGGATATCAAAATTGAAGGAATAGACCCGGAGACAGTTCAAAGGTGCAACTACCTTGGACATACTATTACCAGTGATGGAAAATGTACAACTTAATTTTAAATAAACAAAAGAATAGGAATGGCAAAAAGTAATTTTAATGTCATGAAGAACATACTAACATCAAAACAAATAACACCAGGGCTAAAACTAAGAATAGCCAAATGTTACATCATCTCAATATTCCTATATGATGCAGAAACATGGACATTAGACAAGAGAACAGAACAGAGAATTGAAGCCTTTGAAATTATGATATATAGAAAAATATGTATGGAAGGAAAAGAAAACAAACGATGAAGTCTTAAAACAACTAAAAATGAAAAGAGAACTACCAAACACAATTCAAACAAGACAACTGCGATTTTTGGGCCATGTTGAAAGACATAACAGTCTACTAAAAGTAATCCTGGAGGGGAAAATACCGGGTAAAAGAGGCAGAGGAAGACCAAGACTAACATGGACGAGTAGCATCAAAAGATGGACAAACCAGCCTATGAGACCTGCACCATTAAAGCAAGAAGACAGAGCAGAATGGCGCTCCATGGTAGCCAACCTTCGTTGCAGAGAAGGTACTCGATGATGATAATGGGTTGGTATTGAAATTATTCTGAAAGAAATCAAGGAAAATGAGGCCTTTTACAAACATCAGAAGAGAAACAATGTATTAATTAAGGCCCTTAATTGAGATGGTGATGTGTTGTTTATCTAGTGGTCACTAGAAATGATTGAGGTAACTTCAAGCACACACGGACACACCTCCAGACAACGTAAGCAACTGTTAACCTGAAATGCCAAACATGTAAACTGATAACGATTAACGTGAATGAAAACTCAACAATATTAATAACTCAAGTAATAACTAATTAATAATAAGTAATGATTAATATTAATAACTGAATAACTCAATGAATGATTGTTTATGCTCTCCACTTGTGGAGAGCATGAACATCCACACTAGCAGACAAGGCACATGATGATGATTTATGTGCAGTCTCCTGTTCTGTTAATGCACAACCATTCTGCACATTAAGACTCAAGCAAACATGTTAGCCTCTTAAATTAAGATAATCCATTCTTATTCGTATTGCATATCTTATCAAATACAATGTTATTTATTTCAATAATCTCACTCGTGTTATTGTTCTGGTTACCTCCTTTTCAGTGACTCCCAAACCCGCGAAACATTTCGATGTGATGTGGACACATTCAACTTTATCGCATTAGATCACAGTATTTAAAGTTGAGATAGCTAGTGCTTTGTTTGGTGCCGTTACTTCCTTCAACGCAATGACCAAGGTGTCCTATATTTTTAGCTGAATTTGCTGGAATTTTTCGAGCTGAATAGAATCATCAGTCCCTTTACTAGGAAACCAATGCGCTAACACGAAACTAATGATGATAAGTCGCACAGGTTTATTTAAACAATATATCCATGACATTAGTATCATTCGTTTGTTAAACTATATCTTTACCACATTGGTATCATTAGTTTGTTAAACAATATCTTTACCACATTGGTATCATTAGTTTGTTGGAGCATCGGTGGCTGAATGATTAGTATGCTCGCTTCCTGACCAGAAGGGTTCGGGTTCTCTCTCTCTCTCTCCCTGCGATCAAGACTCAGAGTAGGATTCCAGACTCTGTCATGAAGACAGCTGTCTGTTTAAGTGATTCGATTGCCCCATATAGTTTTTCTTCCAGGGAGGTGGGTCTGGACCACTTTGCTCTGCTCATGTCTGTGTACTGGGGGCAATCCTGTAGAACATGTTTTGTAGTCATATTGTCCAGTGTACAGTGGCATAGGGTGGTTGTACATATTTTGAATTTGGTGAACATGTGATTTCTCATTCTATTGTGGCCAGTGCGTAGGCGAAGTATGATGACTTGATCCTTCCTTGATAGTTGGTGGTATCCGTCCCTCTCGTTATGCTTTGGATGTTCTCGTTTCCATTTTTCATGGTACTGACCTTTGAGGATGGATTTGGCTTCATCATAACTGAGCGGATGGTGATCTCACTCCCACTTTAGCTAATTTGTCTGCGCGTTCGTTCCCGTGTTATTTACAGTGTGTTGGTATCCACAGAATGACTACTCTCTGGAAGTTATTGCATAGATTGGTTCGGGTTCGATCCCCAGCAGTGGTTGCATTTTTTTCGGTCTGACAAGGCTAACTCAGTCTCTAAGAAATGGGTACATTGAAGCCCACAGTAGGGAAAAAGTATGTAATATATAATTCTCATTGACGCTGAAAGGCAAACGATGAAACAACGAAGAAGAGGAAGACAAGGAGGAACTGAAAACGTTCTTACTGATACTAAAGTTAATTTTATAACAAATGACTTACTGTAAATTTTGGGTCGTTCGTATTACGGGTCTAGGAATATGCAGGAAATTTAGATTAAAGAAATTGTAAATTCTAAACATATACATATTATAACTGTTGTTATAATAACCTTCTAGAAAAATTCAATATACCTCGTCTGGCATTATCATTGTTCAACATATACTATATATAGGCATGCGTGTTTTCAAACAATAATTTTTGTACTAAAATGAGAACGGAAGACTATTATGTATTTCAAATCAATTCCAATTTAAAGGAGAATATACTTCTATAGAGGACAATCTTAAGGCCAAATCGATGAAATGGTATTGAATATTTACCAGAACACCATTGACTCAAATAAATGTAACTGTGGTGCTGTAAAGAAAACAATGTAAAGCGGAACCTATTTTTATTTACTTCTTCTACCTTTCAGCACCCTGTGGAGGATAGGTCCTCAACAAACACTTTCCCAGTAGTTCTGTTTTTTTGCCTTTCTTTTAAGATCATTCCATGTCTTCCCCATCATCTTCATCTCTGCTTCTATCTGTCTTCTCCAAGAACTCCTTGGTCTTCCTATTTGTCTTTTCCCATGGGGATTTCAAAAACGGTCTGTTGTATAATACTCGCTGTTGGCTTCCGCAGTGTGTGTCCAATCCAGTTCCATCGTCTTCGCTGTATGTCTTTATCCACTGGTTTTTGACTGGCACATTTCCATAATGCTATGCTATTTTTATATACTAATATCCATTAATTACAGTCCGCGTAATGAAAGGCGACAACTGGAATTTGTGACCTCTGGAAAATCGACGTGTGTATTGATAGGCTATACGGGAATATAGACTAAAGAAACCAAGTAACGTAACCACATATTGAATTAGTGATTTATTTCTGGTCATCATCATTACACTCCGAACATGTCCATAAGAGCTCAGATCCCATTCTCAGCAAGTCTCGCAGGGTCCAGCCACTGACGATTCCGAAAACACAAAATATGAAAGTCAACACTTGAATTACAGAACATTAGTGCCGATATCTATTTGTGGAGTGATGTAATCATTTAGACCAGTGGTTCTCAACCTCGATTCATAGCCCAGGGTAGCCACAGCATAATCTAGGAGAGGGGAGCAGAACAAATATGGTATATTTGGGGAGACATGCCACGACCATGCATATGAAAACAGCTGCTTGCAGAATAAAACCGCAGAAATCGCATTTGTTCATGCAATTAATTGTTTCATTAGCGACGTCTAAGATGACAACAGCTCATCAGAAGTATTTGACGAACTACAAAAGTGGCTCTCCTAGATGGTCGTAACGCTGTTGATGTCTGCAGCGACTCTATTCTCTTTTCTTTCTTCTTCCCTCCCCCACCCGAACGTGATCACTGCTGAACATAAATGTCTTCTTCTCTTTAGTCATTTACAAAGTGTTGTGTGAGAATGTGAAAGCAATAATATACCGTGATCAACATAACCATTTATTTGTGGTTTATATATATGCACATAATTAGTAATAATATTTTATCAATAGAAAATGTATCATTAGCATTACACTTAAAGTAAAATTATATAATTTTTGCAATTGCATTAAGTTTAATTGTTTTTGTTTGGGAAGTTCTAATGATGCTTATTTGTAAAAACAAGATTTTGTAGCTACAGACAAGACACATTATGTCTCCGATTAGATAGACATCGTGCCTACATCGACAAAGAGGAAGAAGACGTATCGACAATATTCAGTCAAGTTTCTTTGCCATGGATTTTTTCCTCTGGATAAATGTGTTTTATCCTCTGGTAACTGCAATGCTATACATAATCCATGTGTTCAGTTTGCGACATTATAATGAAGGTATGCCAGCAGACAGTCTTGTGGTGACAAACATGTTTAAATGTTCGTTCAGAAATCTACACATTTAAACGTAGTTGTAACCGTTAAGAACATTAAAAGAAAGATCTATAGAGGAAAAGAAAGATCTATATATGTGCTTTATAGACCACACAAAAGCAGATGACAAAGTAAAACATGTGGAAATAATCAATATGCTGGAGAAATTAAACATCGAGGATCTGCGAATCATAAAAAACAAGTTGTAAATTGTAATTGCAACCGTTATATTTTAAACATACATTTATATGTAACTGTCGTGTGCATATATATATATATATATATATATATAAACAAGGTCTATATGACAGGACATGGAGACTAAGTAAGAAAACAAGTTCGGACTGGGGCCACAGTTTTGGAAACGCTGATTTAGACGAGCAGCTACTGTACTTGATAGGAGCCAATGGTGGGGTGTGCTAAACACTCCAAGGTATGGTGACAGCTTTACAAATAAAGAACACAACACAATACTGACGTTTCGGCCTGTGGCCTTCTTCAGAATACAGGGACAACGACAACAAGCGGTGAAGCACAATTACTACATGTTAGATGATCAAGTGGAGGGCGAGGAAAGTAGGATGCAGAAATAGGATTTGCCCCTTTCCGACCATGAGCGCTCTCTTCTCAGCAAGGGTCTTAAGTTTGTCCCCCTTCGCCCTTTGAGTGACTCATTCTCTCTCTTACGGGACATTCAAGAGTATCACAGACGACTACGACTCAAACTCTATTACTTTAATCATCCGAACTCTTCCTCTCAACCTCCTCCTACAGACGAATTTGCCCGCTTTTCCCCCGTAAATCTGACTGGACTCCCCGCTCGGGCGAATCACAGGCTTTGGACCAGTTCATTAACAGTACCTACCGGGATATTAAGGCACTTCGTCCCCATAGACTTCGACGCTCTAATCTTAGTAGTGAAGAGTACCAAGCCCTCCAGGATCTTCGCCGACGTGATGATATTGTCATCAAGCCGGCCGACAAGGGCGGCTCTGTGGTGGTATGGAGGAAAGACCTTTATATCCGGGAAGGTGATAAACAATTATCCGACTCGACTTTCTACCTCCCCACCCCCGACGACACTACTGTCTCTAATAACGCCGTGGTGCGTCGTACGATCCTCCGTTTCATTCAGGATGGATTACTTCCCTCTAGCTCCCCCGCATGATCCTTCCTGACCACTGCTTGGGCAGACCCTCTTTTTATATGCTGCCTAAAATACATAAACCTGACTCTCCTGGACGTCCTATTGTCTCTTCCATCGCATGTCCTACTGTTCTCATTTCTGACTTCCTCGACAGTGTCTTTCAACCCATAGTTATGGGCCTCCCTTCGTATGTCAAAGACACTAACGACGCCCTTAACATCTTTTCCTCTATCACCCTCCTTCCTGATCGTCACTACCGCCTCTTCGTTATGGGTGTCTGCTCCCTGTATACTTCTATTCCCCACTCCGACGGCCTTCAAGCTCTTCAGTTTTTCCTGGACCGTAGGATCCAACCCTCCATCGCCACTGGCGTCCTCCTCCGTCTAGCAGAATTAGTCTTGAACCTCAACTCTTTCGAGTTCAATGGCAATTTCTTCACCCAGATCAGCGGTGTGGCGATGGGCACTAAAATGGGCCCTAGCTATGCTTGTCTCTTCATGGGTTACCTTGAGCACCAAATCATCCATACCTACCAGGGCCCTCTTCCCCTTATGTATCGTAGGTACATTGATGACTGCATTGGTCTGTCTGACCTTCCAGAAGATGAGATCTCCCGTTTCATCGAATATGTCGGACATTTCCACCCCTCTATCCACATCACCTTCCACATCTCCACCTCCTCCGTATCTTTCCTGGACATCCTAGTCTCCTTGGGCACCTCTCATCTTCTCACCTCGGTCTTCTACAAGGCCACTGATTCCCACAGTTTCCTCCGCTACGACTCCTCTCATCCTACATCCTGCAAGAACTCTCTTCCCTATTCCCAGCTTCTCAGACTTCGTCGTCTTTGCCAAGACGACGAAGATTTCCTTCACAATGCCCACCTTATGCTTGATTTCTTCCGCCGACGTCTCTATCCTGAATCAGCTCTCCTCCCTGCCCTGCGTCGAGTTCTCCACACTTCACGTCAGTCTGCTCTTACCCCCTCTACTCATCCCCCCTCTGATAGAGTAGTGCTCGCTCTCACCCATCACCCTCACCACTACGCCGCTATTAGGACCATCCACCGCTACCTCCCTATTCTTCGATCTGACCCTACTACTCGTCTGCTCTTCCCTGACCCACCACTAGTGGCCTTTAGACGTGACCGGAACTTCCGAGACTTTCTTGTCAGGGGCCGTCTTCCTGCTGAACACTTCAGCCATCGAGGCACTATCCGCTGCAACCCAAGGGGATTGTAAAACTTGTGACCACGTTCTCCAGACCGACACTGTCCTCTTCCCTAATGGTCCTTTCGAGATCAGAGAGGGATTCACTTGCACATCGCGGAACATCATTTATGCCATCATCTGTAAGCGATGCAAGTTGACCTACATCGGTCAGTCTGGTCGCAGAATCGGCGATAGGTGCCGTGAACACTTGAATGACATCACCCAAGAAGCGGACACTCCTGTAGCAGCCCACTTTAACTCGAGGGGCCATCGAGGTAAGACTGATGTCTTGGTAACTGGCCTAGTATCATGCTCCTCTGATCACCACAGTCGGCTCACTCTTGAGCACCGTCTGATCGCTCGTTGGGGCTGCCTCACCCCTCGTGGCATCAATGTATCCCTGTCCCTCTGAGGACCCTCCGGCCTCCGACTCCACCCTCCCACCTATGGACCTCTCTTCCTATTTCTCTTCTTGGGTCCTGTACTCCTCGTCCATCCATGCTTTTCATATCCTCTTTGAGTTACCCCCATCTTGCCTTCTTCCTCCTAAACCCCCCCCTCCCTACACCTTTTTCTCTTCTGACTACCTTCATGTCCTTTACCTCTTTATCACTATATCACCTCTCCACCTGGACTGTACGTACGATCTCTCTGCCCACCTCTATTGTCCCTCGTCCTTCCTACCACCCCTCTGCTGATCTACTCCTAGCTCACGCCTCTCCTCTCTATTAAGTTGTAGTCACTACTCATCTATACCTACTATTCCAGTATCCCCCTTATCCTGATGCCCACTTTCATTCCCCCCTTTGTTCTATCATTTCCCTACTTCTTTACCTCCTATGGTTCATACCTCTTCTACACCATCCCCTATTGCTCCACTTCTTCCAGACTTTCTCTTTTTCCATTCACTTCTGACCTACCGCCTCTCCCCCTATCCAGTTTTCACATACCTGCTTCTTAACCCTCCTCTCCATACCTCCTCCTCCAATACTTCCCTACCTCCCGATAGACTAACTTCCTCCGGACCACCCCTCTATCGCCCTTCTCATTATACCGGCTTTATTATTCTTCCTCACCGTATCTCTTCCTCCAGTATCCAATCCTTCCTTTCGTTGACCTACCTCTCAACTCTTTCAGTTCGAGGCCATCCATTCTGTAGAGTCCATCTCTCTCACCCACTGCCTAGTTTACTACTTTGTCGTGTCATTCTATTTCTTTCTCTTAACCTCTCGCGTGATCTCTCACTTCCATTGTTGAGTGATTTATATGTATTGCTTGTTGTGTCCCAGGAGAGTCCTCGTCTATCCCCCCTTTCCCCCCCCTTTTTGGTTTTCCCGATATTAGATCCTTTTTGCCCTCTTTACTGACCTGTCTTTGTCACGTGTTGCTTTCTATACACGTTCTCTGCGCTTTTAGTCATTCCGACTGGTTTCAGCACGGATTACAGTTTTCCTGCTCTGAGCTCAGCTAAGTACATTTATTATACATTTTTCTCTCTCTTTTTCTATTTTATATATTTTGACGCCCATCATACCTCTCATCATGTAAAATTCATTTCTCTTTTTTCCTTTTTCTGCATCCTACTTTCCTCGCCCTCCACTTGATCATCTAACATGTAGTAATTGTGCTTCACCGCTTGTTGTCGTTGTCCCTGTATTCTGAAGAAGGCCACAGGCCGAAACGTCAGTATTGTGTTGTGTTCTTTATTTGTAAAGCTGTCACCATACCTTGGAGTGTTTAGCACACCCCACCATTGGCTCCTTGCTACCAGCTTTACCGCAGCATTGCAATCATTTGCCTGTTCCCTACTGTACTTGATACTTTCTTCAATGTTCTTCGCAAACAACTTTAAACAACATGTTCAGCTAGACAAGCAATAATCAACCTGATAGATAGATAGATAGATAGATAGATAGATAGATAGATAGATGGATGGATAGATAGATAGATAGATAGATAGATAGATAGATAGATAGATAGATAGATAGATAGATAGATAGATAGATAGATAGATAGATAGATAGATAGATATATAGATAGATAGATAGAGAGATATATATATAGATAGATAGATAGATAGATAGATAGATAGATAGATAGATAGATAGATAGATAGATAGATAGATAGATAGATAGATAGATAGATAGATAGATAGATAGATAGATAGATAGATAGATAGATAGATAGATAGATAGATAGATAGATAGATAGATAGATAGATAGATAGATAGATAGGTAGGTAGGTAGGTAGGTAGGTAGGTAGGTAGGTAGGTAGGTAGGTAGGTAGGTAGGTAGGTAGGTAGGTAGGTAGGTAGGTAGGTAGGTAGGTAGGTAGGTAGGTAGATAGATAGATAGATAGATAGATAGATAGATAGATAGATAGATAGATAGATAGATAGATAGATAGATAGATAGATAGATAGATAGATAGATATATAGATAGATAGATAGATAGATAGATAGATAGATAGATAGATAGATAGATAGATAGATAGATAGATAGATAGATAGATAGATAGATAGATAGATAGATAGATAGATAGATAGATAGATAGATAGATAGATAGATAGATAGATAGATAGATAGATATATAGATAGATAGATAGATAGATAGATAGTCAGATAAATATATGGATATTAGTTAGACAGAGAGACAGATAGCTAGATAAGCAGCTCTTGATAATTATCAATCAGCTCTGTACAGATTTAATATTCGTACTGAGCTTCATGCTTATCTATAGACAATACATTAAATGGCTGAGGTATGTGCAGAATTAACCAGTGCATGTAGACTACAATGTTTTACTGTGATGCTAGAAATAAAGGCGTTTTATCATGTGCTGGCGTCCCACAAAGCCCAATTTAAACATGTAAAAACATCACCCCACCACATGTATTAAACACACACAACAATAATTCACCTATCATTTGAACGTTACCTACGATAGCCTAATTCTCAAGTATCCAGTGTAATCATCTTTATCAGCCAGTTCCCGTAACAGTTACAGCACAATATACGTATCTGAAGTTTGTGTGTGCTCTTTTAACTCACTTGCATGTACAAGGCTAATTAGAGGCGAATGGTTACACACAAAACATAAATGGTTCATGTATAAAGCCATGGCTCATATCTTAATGTGTTTCTGTGCTAGTCATGGTTCATATCTTCGTGTGTTTTTTATGCTAGCCGTGGCTCAAATCTTAGCTTTTGTGTGTGCGTGTGCTAGCTATGGCTCATATCTTGGTGTGTGTCATGTTAGTCATATCTCATATCTTGGTGTGTCCGTGTTATTTATGTCTCATATATTTATGTGCGTCTGAGTTTAGTAATATCACATATCTAAGAGTGTATCTGTGTTAGTCATGTGTCATATCTTCGTGTGTGCATGTCTGGGTTAGGGATATCTCATATCTTGGTGTGCATGTTTATGTTAGTCATATCTCATACGTTTGTGTATGCATGTCTGTGTTTGTCACATCTCATATCCTTGTGTGTGCATGGCTATGTTAGTCACATCTCATATCTTTTTGTGTGCATGTCTATGTTAGTCATATCTTATAACTTTGTGTGTATGTCTATGTTAGGTATGTGTCATATCTTTGTGTGTGAATGTCTATGTCAGTCATATCTCATATCTTTATGTGCATGTCTATGTTAGTCATGTGTCATATATCTTGATGTGTGTAGGTGTTAGTCTTGTCTCGTATCGCTGTGTACATGTCTGTGTTATTCACATCTCATATCTTTGTGTGTGCATGTCTGTGTTAGTCACCTCTAGTGACACGGGCAGATGGTGATTGTAAACCTGGAAGGGCAGACTATCTAAGGGCAGAATCCCCCTACAGAAAAGACAATCTGATGCCTTGCAGGAAGATTGGGGACAATCAAAGGCTAAGGAAAACAAACCTGAATAAAATGCTGGCTGAAATCGGATGCACTGGGCCACTGTCGCAGAACACAGTGCAATGTTTTTAACAGGTGTTCAATCAGAGTGGATCTGGCAGACTCTAAAAGTGATGTTCCGTCTGTGGGGGCGATCAACACACTTTACCTGACATATGACTTCATGTGAGTGTCTGGAATCCTACTCTGATTGAGTCCTGATCGCAGAGAGAGAAAACATACATGCTCCAAGACGATCATCTATCATCGTAATTATCATCATCATCATCAAGTACCGTGCTTGCTGTCGTAGGCGATCATGTCACTTCACAAACTTCGATCTCGACAGTTATTTATCATTTCTGGTGTTGACCTTCTACCAAAGCCATTCTCTTAAGAAGTATTCTAACTTTTCTCTTTGCTTCCCTCTATCTCTTCTTCTCTCAATTTTCCCAGTTGCCACATTATATTACAACTGTTCTATTCTCATTACATGGCCAAAAAATGATTGTTTCTTCCTAATATAGAAAATTAACTCTCTTCTTGCATTGACCTCTTTCTGACCGTTTTCATTGCTCTTCTCAGCTGTCCATGGTATTATCCAACATTCTTCTGTAAAACCATATTTCTACAGCATCCAGTGATTTTCTTGTCTGTTGTCCTATTGTTCATGATTCACATCCATATGTAAAAACTGGCTGTACATAATATTTAAGAACTGTAGTAGGAAACTCTTTGTACAGAGACTGTGTACAGTGGGCCTGACCTTTAAGAACTGACATCTATACACAGTATATTAAATAATTGTATCTTAATTGTTCGATTAGTTTCATGGAGGTAACTCATCGTCAGGTTTAGAGGTAGGGTCATAATCCCCGGGTGTTTTCTTCCCACATAATTATACACCTAAACAGTTGTGAACATAATTGGTCTATACAATAAAATAATTTATTTGTGAAACTGTCACACTCTCATTAAATCTCATTTACTTACATCCAGTTTACTTTTCATTACCCTTGCCCACTGAGAAGACATCGAGAGTTGGTTTAGAAAAAAAGATACTGGCTTTGAATAATTCTATTCTATTCTATTCTATTCTATTCTATTCTATTCTATTCTATTCTATTATATCCATGGAATCATATTTTTTTTGTATTTCCTATATCGGTTCCACCCCATGGCACAACACCAAACAACTGGTAGAATTCAGCGACAAAATATGTTGACAAGGTTGGAATACATGATGTTCTTTATCGGCTACACAAACGACGTTTCTACCAATTGATTTTCATCAAACAAGAGAATGGACTGTCACTTATTCAAGTTCCCTAGGGAAACAACAAATCATGCTGGAACCAAACTCATTAAAAAGTTAAAGCTACATCACTTGTCTCTGCATAAAAACACAGTGATATTTGTCGTTGTCTCCTTCATTGCCTTTCACTTGTTTTTTTTTCTTTTCAGAATAGGTTGGGGTGGGGGGGGAGGGGTTTGTTTCAGAGATGTTCGTTCACGACACGGCAACGAGGGTTTAAATGTCGACAGCAGAAGTTGAGGCTTGCAAAAGTTCCTGCAACTCGTCATTGTGTCTCATTGCTCTTAGATATAAGCAATGACATCACCTTTGGTGACTTTTTCTAAACATTATTTCCCTCTTTGAAGTAAAGTACAAAATGATCAATAGATTATACAGAGAGATGTATAACTTCAATCAATGTAAAGTGTAGTTATACTTAATGTTTTGTTATAGCTCATCTTGATACGAAGACGAGAGGGAGATACGAGAGAGACTGGGTAAAGCACTATCTCCATATTTTGTGCCCAGGCAGAGTAGGCAAAGCGAAATGAGGAAGAAAGCACCAATGTTTAAACTTAGCACATTGAAAGTAAGGACCATGTGCCCTGGACTTGCTAAAGCAAATACACTGAAAGAAGGGCAAATTAGAACATCAGCCCACATAGATAAAAACAAATTGGCAGACCTAAACTACGATATAGAGATATATGTAAATCATCTCTGAATGACTTCTCCATATGTGAATATGACTGGACACATCTGGCAAGTGATCGCACATCATGGAGAGCATGTATAAGGAACGGTATAACATCATTTGAGACTGTGCGAAGGGAAAACTTAGAAGAGAAAAGACTCATGAAAAAGGATGGAAAACCCTGTGGACCAGTGGGCCTGACTTGTTCACTCTGTGACCGCGTGCGTTTGTTAAACATTGATAGAATTAGCCACGAGAGAAGCTGTTCGACAAAAACAAAACCTCCAAAAATACATAATAGCCTCCACTAGACCGTCTGACAAGACGAAAAGGGTCATACATAGCGCGTCTAATATAAAATAGTTGAAGTCATTTTACCTATTTTAAGCATATTAAATGTAAACTGAAAATAGGGTATTTGAGATTACAGATTTAAAAATGCGTAACTCAACAGATGTAAACATCATCATATCAACTGTTTCAACAAATCTGATAAAAGTAGGTAAAGTGAATTGTTTATTTGTATACTTTTTGTTAATTGCCTTTCTTTCCTGTGTTGATGGGATTAAATGATAATCGCCATGTCATCGGTGTATTCCAAATCTTCCAAGTTCTGCGAACAGCGCAAATTGAATTTTTCTGGGAAAATGGTTCTGCTATATGTGCCATATATTCTGACTGTCACAACCAGAAATAGAATGAACGGCATGAGATAGAATTGCTGCCCTGGTGTTTGCTTCAAATGATCGGTTACTATTGCAACAAGTGAAAATGGCATGCACGCGTACTTGTTAAGGTTATTTTATTAATGAAATTGTTCTTAAAGCCGACATCATTTTCACAAGCTCTCTCTTACTGTGATATCAAGGAAATAACTAAATTTATCACTGCCACTCTAACACTCTTAGATTTACATGCGATATAAACTGTCGCTTTTCTCTTGTTTATATGCTGTACTCATTCCATTTGCCCTCATTATTTATTAGTTGTCCCTGTTAGCTGTTCCAGTTAGCTGTTCTTGGAGGGGATAATACAATGTAAACGAGGCAGAGGTAGGAAGAAACTTCAGTAGAATGACAACATCAACAGATGGAAAGAAGAACATATACAGCTTGCACCATCACGGCAAGAATGCTCTTACATCGGTACGGAGATGACGTACAATGACGGTAATAATGTTCGTTTTATCTGATTGAATGCTTTAGCCTCATTATATTTCTATCACACAGCGAAGACCATAGTTGTTAGCGTTTTCTACACGCTTTACTGTTTAGTTTTATTCTGCAGAATCAACTTTATAATTAATTGATATACCATTTATATGTAATAAGTTAAGTTTGATAATAAACATTATATCTATTTTGCCAGTTTCTAATAGAAGTTGACAGCTATAATTCAATGATGTTATGGTAGTGAGGGATAACGACACCGCAGATTGTAGATAATATATCCACTTCTAATGTATTATTTCAAAATGACTTTCTTTACTCCATATTCTCCTACTAATATGTGGTTTCAATCAACTTACACTTTCAGGTGATAATGTGGGTTGTCTGTTTATTTCCTGAAAGAGTAAAATCAGTTACAGTGAAATACATTAATTATAAATGTGGGGACTGCACTTTAAAAACGACTATTACTCTTTAACCCTGTAGGTAACCTTGTTAGTCCCTAGAGATAAGATAAATTGCGAAACGATAAATGTATATTTCAGTGAAATATTAAACGCTTTTAGAATGTGATAGTGTGTGATCCTAGTGCACTGAACAGAAACCATTTCAATTAAATATTACTCTAGACTTCATGTATGATTTTCACTATCTACAACTACTATGATTTAAATATAAATACTTCATCAACAGTTAGAGAAGTGTATGCTCTAGATATTAGACAGATCAAACATGTGTAAACAAAGGGGTCAAATAATAATACATAAATATTATTATAGAGTGAAACTTCCGAGGCGATAATTCAACGAATTAAAGAGGAAGATATATGTTTTACAGCACTCGGAAAAAAATGACAAACAACAACAGAGAAAAACGAAGAACAATATACGGTCCGAAGCGGACCAAACCCACTGCTCCTTGGCACAGCGCTTTGCAACGAGATGCCGAACGCTAGGGAACACTGCCACTCAGCTAAAAAAATAAGTTATAGTGGGCGATGTCTCTCACGCAGGTGTTGTCATGAATTTCGTCATCATGTACCGTACCGGATGGCGTAGTCGATCATGTCCCTCCACAATATTCTATCTATAGTGCATTGTATCAGTTCTGTTGTTGACTGTTTTCCATGCCGTGACACCAAGCTATCCAGTATTTTCTCTTTGTCGTCCGCGATCTCTCTTTCCTTTTATTTTGCCAGTTGTAACAAATTATTCCAGCTTTCCTCTTCTCATGATGTGCCCGAAAATTTTGATTGTTTCTTTCTGATGTATTTAGGAGCTCCCTTTTTGTGTTGGTCTCTATGAGAACTTCCTCATTGGTCTTTTTAGCTGTCCATGGAACTTTCAACATTCTTCTGAGAAAGCCCATCTCTGTGGCCTTTAATCACCTTTTCATTTGCTTGTCTACTGTCCTTGATTCGCTTCCATATGTCAAAATTGTTCTATATAGTACCGATGAACTCTCTTTCTCATTTCTATTGACATGGATGTGTTGCATTATATAATTTTTTTTTTATTTTCTCTTTTTTATTTCTGTGGTGCATCTTCCATCTGATGTTATTATTGTGCCCAAGTATTTAACGCGTTGCACTTGTTTCAAATGTGTCCTGTTTATGTTTATGCTGCATGCTGGTGATGATTGTTTCTTACGTATGACCATTACTTCCGTGTTATTACTATTCAGACTGAGACATTTCTTGTTGCTTTCTTTTACTATTAAGTCTATCATTTCTTGTAGTTCGTTCTCTGTCTCTGCTATTACGACTGTGTCATCCGCATATCGCACATTATTTATGTTGTGACCGTTGACTTCAACGTTGAATTCCTGTTTTGTCTCATATTGATCTCATAATATGTTCGCTGTAAAGTGAAAACAAATCCGGCGACAGAACACAGCCTAATGTGACTCCTTGTTTTGAAAGTTGAAATTGTCATGTCTGGTTGTTAATTCGTAAACTGCTGATTGTTGCTAATACATGTTTTTGTTTATGATTCGCATATCCTTGCCATCGTTGTTTAATTCCTCCAGCATATTGATTTTGTCCACATGCTTTACTTTGGCAAATGCTTTTGTGTAGTCTATAAAGCACATATATAGATTTTTCTTTACCTCTATAGATCTTTTTATCAATGTTCTCAAGATGTATATTGCATTATTGGTGCTCTTTCCTTCCACAAATCCACATTGTTCCTCTCTTATTTCTAGTTTTATTTTGTTTCTTACACGTCTCATGATGATTCTTAGTAATATTTTCGTAATATGGGTTATGAGACTAATAGTGCGATGGTCCTCACAATCAGTGGCGAATGACTTCTTCGGTATGGCTACAGAGATAGATTTTAGTAGATCTTCGGGTGTGTGTCCAGTGTTATATACGTCATTGAGTAGTTTTGTTATGACGTGTACTCCCAGCTCTCTTAATACATTTATTTCTTCGATTATTATATTGTCGAGACCTGGAGTTTTGCCTCTTTTCATATGTTGAATAGTGTCCTCCACTTCACTCTGCATAATTGGTTGTCCTGTGTTTTTGTTTGAATTGTTTAGCTCTGGTCTTTCATCATCATAGAGTTGACTGATATATTATGTACATCTTTCTATTGTCTTATCCTGTCCCATTATTATATTTCCTTCCTTTGATTTCACACATCCCGAAACGTTGACTTCTTTCTTCGTATTAATTCATTTAAGTGATTGTGCATACATTTTGAGTCTTTCTTTTTTTTTTTTTTTTCATTTCTTCACATTTCTGTTGTCACCATCCTTCCTTTGCTTCTCTGCATTTGTTCTGGATCTCTTTGTTTAATATTGTGTATGTCCGTTCTTCTTTCTTATGTTTTCTTCTTGCATCCATTAGTTGTAATATTTTCTCTGCCATTCCTTTATTTTTGTTGATTCCTTTGGTCACTGGCATTACTTCTTTTGATGTTTGTTTAATCGATTGTTTGATCATTTTCCACTGATCCTCGATGTCCTGTATTTTCTCGATAGCATTATATATATTTTGTACTAACGTACTGTACTTATCACTCATCTGTTTATCTACTCTAAGTATATTTAGTTCTAATTTTATATTTCTTGGGGATTTATGTGCCTTCCGCAGTTTTATTCTTATCTTTCCAACTACTGGTACATGGTCACTATTGCAATCTGCTCCTGGCCTTGTTTAAACAGATGTTAGCCCATTCCTGAATCTTCTCTGTACCAGTATAACAGCAATTTGATTGTGTACTTTAAGTCTGGGCCTTGCCATGTCGATAGTCGCCTAGTGTGTTGTTTGAACCAGGTGTTACCTATCATCAGTTCATGTGTCTTTGCCCAATCTACCAATCTATCCCCTCTGTCATTCGTCCCTCTAAAGCCATGTCCCCCCCCCCAGTCACATTTTGCACTTTAGCAGTTCCTACCTTTGCATTGAAATCCCATAATATAATAGTTATTTCTTGAGATTTACACTGTTCATGTTCATCTCTAGCGCACTGTAAGAAGTGTAAATCTCTTCTTCGCTATAATTTGTTGGCGCATAAGCTTAAATTATTTTGATATCCAATTGTCTACATCTCAATTTTACTAGCAGAATTCTATCTGATACTGGCAAAAATCATTTAACTGTTTTGCTTCTTTCTCTATCTAACATGATGCCTACACCTCTTTCGTGTGTGGTTCCCCCAGAGTAAATTACATTTCCGCTGTCGCGTTGTAATAATCCTGCTCTTTTTCATCTCATTTCACATAGTCCCAAGATGTTCAATTTCATTCTCTTCATTTCTTGACTGATGTTTTCTATTTTACCAACCTCAAATGTTGATATAATGACTATTGCGTAGCTTTACGATCACAGCTTGGGAATACATTGTATTTCTGTACTTTCCTATTAAGACAAGTATCTCCCTGTACGGCTGAATAGTTGTGTTGCAGACAAACATTTATAGGACGAAACTGCATGAATAGTAGTTTCCAGTGGTTTTTTATACTGGAGACAAGTAATAATACGTGGCTATTATTATGGAGAGAAACTTCCGAGGCGATAATTCAGCAAATCATAGGAGGAAGAGGTATATTTTACAGCACTCAGAAATAATGACACACTTGATATCCAACACAAATAAACGTATCCATGAACCGCAGTAGTATCGTTAAAAAAAGAACATACTTCTATAGTTATCAGGATGCGCGTCAGTTACAGATTTAATTTCCAATTAAATAACTTAATGCAGTTGCCGTCTATTTGATCTATTATTGTTCTCATTTCTTTACTATAGTTTTATCAACGATCATCTTTTCAATTGCACATTATTTATGACCCTGTCAATGAACCTTCCATTTTCACATCCGTCTCGCTGTCGTACAGTCATAATTTCACAGCATGAAATGAGTAAATGGAAAGTACATGTCTGTATGCTGAGTGATTCGATGAGCATGATAAAAAAAGTGGTGGCGGGCTCTGTATGCATGCAATGGGTAGGGTCATTGCAGAAGTCAAAAGTATGTAAGGTCACCTTTGTCTATGTACCTGAATATGCGGGAGTACGGGGCAATGAAAGAGCGGATAGGTTGGCTACCTGTGCTGTCGTTGAGGACAGGCAACCAATGTATCGGGCGGACATCATCAATGCCCTCCATGAATAATGCCCTCCATATATATATATATATATATATATATATATATATATATATATATATATATATATATATATATATTTACATATATATATATATATATATATATATATATATATATTTTATAATGTGTATATTCGTTGTGCATTGGCAAAATGGAAACCCGTATCTAAAATAATGATTTCATTTAACTATTTATTTTCATTATCTATTTTTAATAATCCTACCTTTCGCAAATATTTGATCGGATTTGACAATCATTTCATGCATTGTTCTGTCTTATAGCATTCTTTTTCTTACTTGCATTTAGATTGATTTACTATATGTATCTGTTTATTATCTGTTTATTATATTTTATTTACCGTTATTGGTCATTTTGATAGTAACAATGCCGCCTAAGTATAAATCAATTTTACGATGCTGTTCTCCGCCGATGGAGCCAGTTTCATTGTAGTCGAGAACATGCCCACTTGATCTCGTGTCACATGATCTCCCAAAGCGCGTGCACATTCTGTAGACAAGGTCCACTTTTATCATACCCTATTCACCTGCAAACGACTTTCATCAGCAAGTCACAATCACTTCTCTTCATCCTAGTTCCATTAAAAAAGTACATTAAAGCAAGAACAAAAAAAATCAATCCCCAACGGATAAGGCAATTCACTAATCTCTGCAAAAACAAGTCGACATGCACATCCATCTATTGTACCGTTAGTGATGTCAAATTCAGTTCCAATTATATTCGGCTGAGTCGGAGTCAATTTAAAAACGAAATTATTGGGGAATAAAAGAACCTCATGTTCCCTGCTCTATTTCAGTCGAATAAATGTTTTAAAAATCCAACTCTAATGATGTTAAAACATTCACAAAATCGGTATTATTAACAGCACATTTTTAAGATCTGTGTGCCATTTCTGATAGAGTTTATGTCTAAAAATAAAATGTTCAGGATGTTTTACAACGTACCACATCGGGTACATCCATTCTTTGAAGTAATTTATATTCCCGGATCTTTGATTTGCCAACATATAAATATATAGCTGTAAAGAGCCATTGACATACAAAAACAACTTTATATTAGATATCCCAGTCTGCTCAATGTTTGTTACAATTTCCCAAGGTTGCTATGAAAAAAAAAATATAACTATCTGCAGATCAGGGGTTAGTGAACTGGACTACTAATGAGAAAATGTCTAGTCGATCACATTTGACCGCTCCTTTGATCGCCCAGCCATAAATGGGTACCGAGTTTCATTGGGAAAGAAGGACAGACGGTGCAATAACGACCACATCACCCCTATAAGTGCACATAGTAACGTAAATCAAGAACATAAATCAATAAACATAAGTAAAGTGCCCCGTCACTCCAAGTGGTGTATAGGGAATATGGTATTGAAGACAATATTTTTACAGATATTCGGCACATGATTTATAGGGTCATGTGATCGCTATTACTGTTTACTTATTACCCCAAAAAAAATCCGGGACCCATTTAAGGATAGGTGTACCTGGAATTGGGCGACACAGAGAGACACTGAGAACATTGATCAGAGAGGTAAGAGCAGCAGGAATCGGCTCCCTCAATGATATAGAGTTGATTGCACAGAACAGAGACACATGGCGTAATAAGATAAAATATATTTACAATGATTGAAAAATGCAAAAATAAAGATTTATATAAGAGAAAACGTATCTGTGACTATGCCCTATGGGCCGGCTCATCATCATCATCATCGAGTGCCTTCTCCGCAACGAAGATTGGCTACCATGGATCGCCAGTCCACTCTGTCTCTTGCTTTGATGGCGCAGGTTGTCATAGGCTGGTTTGTCCATCTTTTGATGTTACTCGCCAATCTTAGTCTTGGTCTGCCTCTGCCTCTTTTTACCTTGTATTTTCCCCTCCAAGATTACTTTTAGTAGGCTGATGTGTCTTATAAAATGGCCCAAAAATCAAGTTTGTCTTGTTTGAATTGTGCTTAGTAGTTCTCTTTTAATTTCTAGTTGTTTTAAGACTTCATCGTTTGTTTTATTTTCCTTCCATCCAATTCTACCTATTCTTCTATATATCCACATTTCAACGGCTTCAATTATTTGTTCTGTTTTCTTGTCTAATGTCCATGTTTCTGCACCATATAGGAATATTGAGAAGATGTAACTTTCAAATTACTTTTTGCCATTCCTATTCTTTTGTTTATTTCAGTTGTACATTTTCCATCACTGGTTATAGTATGTCCAAGGTAGTTGTAGTTCTGAGCTGTCACCAGATCTATTCCTTCTATTTTGATATCCACTTGTGGGTTTTGAGTATTTTCTTTGTTTATGATCATAGTTTTAGTCTTTTTGATATATTCATATCTAGTCTATATATTTTGCTTGTCATGTTTATTTCATTAATTAATAGTTGTAGGTCTTTAGTATTTTCTGCTAATTGTACAGTATCGTCAGCATATCTTAGGTTATTGATTATCCTTCAATTAATGTGTAGGCCTGACATCTCTGTGATGTTTTCAATGATTTGCTCAGTGTATAGATGGAACAAGCTTGGTGATAGGATGCACCCCTGTCTTACTCCTCTTTTTATATCAATGGGTGTAGAGTTCCCTTTGTTATATTTTATTATTCTTGTTTGCTTCCAGTATATTACATATTAGTAGTTTGGTCCTAGTAGATTACATATTAGCCTTATGTCCATGTCATCTAGATGTATCTCTTTTAGGCATACTATAAGTTGTTTGAGGTGTACTCTATCAAAAGCTTTGGTGTAGTCTATGAAGCAGGCATATATTGGTTTGTTTACTTCTGTGTATTTTTCGATTAATGTTCTCATGTAGAATATGGCTTCTTTTGTCCCGCTATTTTTCCTAAATCCAAATTGCCGCTCATCTAATTCAGTATTGATTTTATTCTGAATCATTCCTTGTATAACTTTTAGCAATATTTTTTGTAACATGGCTCATTAGGCTTATTGTTCTAAAGTCACTGCATTCAACTGCACCATTCTTTTTAGTTAATGCAATGAAATTTGCTGTTTTTAGTTAATATGGTATGTATCATGTGTGGTATATGTCTTTGCATATGTCTGTAATCACTTCAATGCCAACTTCTCCAGTGCCTGTATCATCTCTATCTGTATGCTGTCAGACCCTTCTGCTTTTCCCTTCTTCATTAATTTTTTTAGCTTTTTCCACCTCAGATGTTAAGATTTTACAGCCTGGTGTACCTTTTATGATTGGTTTCTTGTCCCTTTGATCATGAAATAATTATGTTATATATTCCCGACATATATATATTGTATCGTTATTGTCTGTTAGCATTTTCCCTTGTTTGTCTGCGCATCCACCTTCTGTGGCTTTTTATTTTTATTAGTCATTATCTTTATTTCTTTGTGCATTCCTCTTAAGTCTTGTTTGCTTTTCATAGTTTCCATTTCTATACATGTTTAGCTGAGCCAGTTTTCTTTTGCCTTTTTGCACATTTTGCGTATTTCATTATCTATTTTATTTAAAGTTCCCCTGACAACTAAAAAGACCAATGAGGAAATTCTCAAAGAGGCCAACACAAAAAGAGAGTTTTAAAAAAAAACAACAGAAAGAAATATTCAAAATATTTCGTGCACATCATGAGAAGAGGAAAATTGGAATACATAGTTACAACTGGCAAAATCAAAAGAAAGAGAGATCGTGAACGGCAACGAGAGGAAATATTGGATAGCGTGGAGTCATGACATGGAAAACAGTCAACAACAGAACTGATATGATGCACTGTAGATAGAAGATTGTAGAAGGACATAATCGCCCACGTCAACCGGCATGGCACATGATGATTTTATTGTATTGGACAGTGGTCTTCGATTGTCTCCTTTCTTCCATTTTTTCTAAGAATGTGTTAGTTATAAATTTTTGTTTTTTGTTCTTTCTTTTTAGGGTAAAGACAGACATATAAAAAGATAGATAGATATATAGATATAGATAGATAGATAGATAGATAGATAGATAGATAGATAGATAGATAGATAGATAGATAGATAGATAGATAGATAGATAGATAGATAGATAGATAGATAGATATATAGATAGATAGATAGATATATAGATAGATAGATAGATAAATATATAGATAGATAAATATATAGATAGATAGATAGATAGATAGATAGATAGATAGATAGATAGATAGATAGATAGATAGATAGATAGATAGATAGATAGATAGATAGATAGATAGATAGATAGATAGATAGATAGATAGATAGATAGATAGATAGATAGATAGATAGATAGATAGATAGATAGATAGATAGATAGATAGATAGATAGATAGATAGATAGATAGATAGATAGATAGATAGATAGATAGATAGATAGATAGATAGATAGATAGATAGATAGATAGATAGATAGATAGATAGATAGATAGATAGATAGACAGACAGACAGACAGACAGACAGACAGACAGACAGACAGACAGACAGACAGACAGACAGACAGACAGACAGACAGACAGACAGACAGACAGACAGACAGACAGACAGACAGACAGACAGACAGACAGACAGACAGATAGATAGATAGATAGATAGATAGATAGATAGATAGATAGATAGATAGATAGATAGATAGATAGATAGATAGATAGATAGATAGATAGATAGATAGATAGATAGATAGATAGATAGATAGATAGATAGATAGATAGATAGATAGATAGATAGATAGATAGATAGATAGATAGATAGATAGATAGATAGATAGATAGATAGATAGATAGATAGATAGATAGATAGATAGATAGATAGATAGATAGATAGATAGATAGATAGATAGATAGATAGATAGATAGATAGATAGATAGATAGATAGATAGATAGATAGATAGATAGATAGATAGATCCTGAAAACCTTGTCATTTGTAGTCCAGTTCACTAACCACTGAGGTTAAGCGGCCAATATAAATCAATATTCACTTCCAATGTCCTCTCGTTTTCATAATAAACATGCTTTTTTTTTCTTCTTTTTCTGTCTTACCTCAATTGTCGTTCAGTTGAAAGGTGCATTTGTTTCAGTCTTTCAGTTTGTTAGTGTTTTTATCTCTTAGATTGTTAATAGTAAAATTGCATTAAAGCACACATTTTCCAAACATCCTTTTTTGGCAGTTTTTTTACATTTGCAATACACGTTTTTTTTATATTTTAACACTTCAGATTGTCAACTTTAATTTTTGATATCTTGTTTTTTTCCCTCGATCCTTACTATAAACGGTAACAATAGTTGGTTGCACATTCTTTCCTCTTCGCACTGTTAAATGTTACACTGTCTTCGTTGTCTGTGATCATTAAGTAGCCTTTTATGGATTCTAGAACAGTCGTTAGTTTCTACACGTATCTTTTTGTTACTTTGTACATTTTCGTAACGTTGTTTATTTTATTAGAATTCTTGTTCCTTACTAATTGCTTTCACTGAATCATTTCGACATAAAAGGATAGCATGTTTGTGCGGAGGTAGTGATTTTGATTGAAAGTAATCTAAGTTATATAGTTGTAATGGTCTTCATTTGTCTCACTGTGGCTAGTTACTCATTGTTGTATATGTTAAAGCTGTAGATTTGTTATCTCCGTCGCCATGTTATTACCAACAACTACAGATGAGGGCCATACATCATATTAATCACAGTAGCTGAAGATAACAATAATGTCGGAAATTACTTTTTTTTTCATCAAATTTTCTTTTGCATTTAAAAAAAAATCGAAATTATATTTATTTTCTTTCACAAACTTACTCATATTTGCTTGCTCACATAACATACCTCCTCTACTCTTTTTCCAGTAACTGACTGTAACTCTGTTCTCTAATAAATAAGAAAAGATTACGTTTAAAACAGTAATTTACATACAAAATGTATGTTTCCAGCATCTCAATTAAATAAGTGCAATTGTGACATTCATGATTTTTATTTTGTTGACGTTGATTTTCACAAAATACAACATTAAAATCAAGATCAACGAAATAGAAATCATGAATGTCGCAAAAGAGACACAGAACACTAAAATAACTATAGAAAGCAGGAAACTAACACAGGTAGAGGAATGCAATGACTGGGAAAGTTTAGTGACAAACAACAATTCACAAACAGCAGAGATAGACTCAAGATGCATACAAACGTGTCAAATAATTGGACATATATCACCACTATTGTCTAACAAGGAAACAACTCTGGAGGCATAACTGGCACTCTACAATAAAATCTTCATCCCAACGTTGTGCTATCACTGCCAGACCTGGACCCTAGATGCAAGAACAATAAGAAAATAACCTCTACTGGGATGTAATGTGTTAGACGAATCACAGGAAACAGCATTAGAGATAAGATCGGAAATAAAGAACTGAGAAAAAAGCTGGGAATAGCCCCCGCTATATAATATATAAAGAAACAACAGATAAAATGGTTTGACCACGTGACAAGTCAGAGTGACCAAAACACAACACACCGAGCCTTCAATAAACGTTGCGAGAACACCAGACCCAAGGTCTGTCAACCATGAAAAATATGGTTCGATGGAATATTATAAGCACTAGGCAATATAATAATAGCATACGCGAATAGAAGAGAAAAAGACCGCAAATTATATCTTCACTCGACGCTGAAAGGCAAATGAGGAAGGAAAGACGAAGAAGAAGCAACACATGGAATGTGTCTTGTCTGCTGTTTAAAATAATTGAATGCGGCGATTGATCTGAACTACTATTCCATGTAAAATCAACTGTCAGATTATGAGAAGCCCTACCTTAATTATCAGGACCAGACGCGAATATAAATCAATACAAAAGAGCAAACTCATATAACGGTTGGCTTCATGCTACCCTTATTTTATATTCAATATTCAAATAACAAAAACAAGTCTTAAATGTTACGTAGAGCTAGTCTTAACATATGGATGCGAATCATGGACGATCGGACAACAGACAAGAAAATCACTGAAGTATGCAGAAATGTGGTTTAACAGAAGAAAGTTTAGTTATTTGGTTATGGAAGGCCCCGGTATCACTGCAAACGAATTAAAATCCATAATTGCTCAACCGCCCGTGCCAGTGGAATCATCCGAATTACTAACTCATCTTCCAAACAAAGAACGGTAGCCGTGGTCCCCATAATAGCAGTCTCAGCACACGCCAAAAGACATAAGGCGAAACCGCATAGAAAGTGAACATGGCCAAACTGTCATACGATATCAGCATTCATCGTAAACATTTGGAATATCGGAACATGATCAAAACGGATGAAACACACAGCTCACAGTGTGCACAGAGCACTTAACTCTGTAGCTCTTGCAACAAGCCGGACGTGGAATATGAGGAAACTGCTACAAGGAACACTTTTCAGACATAGCCTTCAATGGTTCCTGCCGCCTATCCACCATATTGCCCGGAAGTTCACGTCCTCCTGAAAATGATTATCGTCATAGTATTTATGATGTTAGGACATCGTGTTTGACTCCATCTCCGAACATGCAAAACACAGTTCGTCGTCAGATTATCCCCGTTGCACACCGAACAACAGATCGCAAGATTAGCGCATAGTCGGTCTTGGGACACACGATGAGCTATTATGATGACGCAGCAAGCACAAAATGTCTGCGACCATAGATTCCTGATTACTGTAACGAACGAACCATGGTGAAAATTCGCCAACGAGATAAAACTTCGGCTGACTTGACGGGGCCCACCACATTAATGCGTTGGAAATTGTAAATAACTTGCGGCAAACACCATCAACGGTTAATGAATAGCACTCATTGTGACGTAAAACTCAGATCAACACTAGACGGTGGAAGGTCGCATTCACAACACTTGATTTGTCAAAACGGAGTATTGCCGTGCGTGCAACGCCAATTCATTGGCGTAGATATGATAATTAGAACATCATTTCGACTTTAATGCAGAAAATTGCAACGGAAAGCCGAAATTTATCAGATTCCAAAGCAATTTCTGCAGCGATCGAGAGAATGTGACTCAGTTCCGCCATCATGGAAACGGAAGGCCCGTTGAGTGTACCATGGACAGCTAATAAGTGTAATGAAAATGTTCTGAAAGAGGTCAAAACAAAAAGAGAGCTAATTTCCAATATTAGGAACAAACAATCATCATTTTTTGGCCATGTAATGAGAAGGGAACAACTGTAATATATTGTAACAACTGGTAAAATAGAGGGACGAAGAGATAGAAGTAAGCAAAGAGAAAAAAAATGCCAGACAACTTAAGAGAATGACGTGGCAGAAGGTCAACAACAGAAATGAGAAATAACTGTCGAGATCGAAAGTTGCGGAGAGACATGATCACCTACGCTATCAGGCACGGTACTTGATGATGATGATGAATAAAGAAAACAAGAGTCCCCACATCGCCACCTAATGGCGGAGTTTTTATGGAATATTATGGAAGTGTTCCTATTTTTATATACTCTCAGCAAATGGTTTTTGAGATACTATGGTCAGTATTAAACCAGTGGAGTCTTTCTTTCCAAGAAAACGGTTTGACATTAAAACTGAGTGAACCTGGAAGCCTTTGATCAGGATCGAACTCAATCTCCTGTCCTAACTAATCCAGTTTAAACCATGGAACTGTCCGATTACCTTCAAATTATCTACTTTGTATTGGCAGTTCCGGACACGTGGACTAAATTCGAAAAGTTCATACAAGGTCTGTCTCACAAAATTATCTGAGGCTACAAGTGACCGAATACATTCAATTCATTGCCTATAACCTCATAACCTCATATTCCCAATAATTTGTGGTTTATTGTTTTCTTGGGGGGTTGATTTGTAGAATTCATGACCCAACTCCTACGGCTTTTATTTTTTAACACATTTATAATCCTTTGTTGCAATCTACCTCAGTTATGTTTTCTAGTATGATGTATTTTTCACACATTTATCATCCTTTGTTGCATTCTACCTCAGTTATAGTTTCTAGTATGATGCTTTTTTCACACATTAATCATTATGTATTGCAATCTACCTCAGTTATGATTTCTAGTATTATTTTTTTCACACATTTATCATCCTTTGTTGCAATCTACCTCAGTTATGGTTTCTAGTATGATGTATTTTCATGTACGATGGTATTACTAAATGGCGGTGTCTTCTCAAATTTCCTTTCATTCTTTTCCTAGTGCCTTGGTGATGAATTGGCCCTTATCTTTCATTAATCAATTCCGGGCTGTTTCAATGGCTTCAATGTGATTTATGCATCCAATGCCAATGTTCTTAAAACCCATCTGATCAGAGACATTTCCACTGATCACTCTAATTTGTATGTTTGGATCCCAAATGTTAGAATAGTATAGGTAGACTGAGGTATATATACATTTAAATTTAATCTTACTTTCTATTTATCTGTTGGCCTTTCGAGCCGTAGCCGACCCATAATGCATAGACCCAGATACTCTTTCTCTTATCTAAATTTCCATTCTAGCAGTTTTCAATCCTTCAAACGTTAGTATATAAAGTCTCGCCATTTGTTTCTGTTCTGTGCAAGCAACTCTATCTCATGGAGGGGGCCGACTCCTGCTGCTCTTGCCTCTCTTATCAATGTTCTTCTCAGTGTCTCTCTGGGTTGGTCTCTTTTCCTCTTACCTGTTGTTTCTCAACTGAGGGCTTCTTTTGTTATTCGGTTATTATATCTCCTTCTGTCGAAACATGTGTTTGCTTGCTTGTTTGCTTGCGTTCGTCCGATGACTAAAGGAGTGTACCTCTTCATCATCCGCCTTTAAACGGACGTCAAGTGGGCGTGTCTGCGTTGTGTTGTGGTTTGCAGTATAACTGTGATATTTGCGCCTTTCGGCCCAACACATCCGACTACAGCACGACATTTTTGAGTACCGGGTTCTCTTCACTCTTCGATCCCTACTCGCTTGGCCAGACTAGACAGATTACCCAAGACTTCAACACACAATAATTATCTAAATGAGAACCATCATTACCCAGGACTCCAACACGCACTAATTATCTAAATGAGAATCATCATTCCCCAAGACTTCAACACACAATAGTTATCTAAATGAGAACCATGATTGCTCGAGACTTCAACACACAATAGTTATCTAAATGTTAACCATCATTGTCCAAGACTTTAACACACACTAGTTATCTAAATGAGAACTATAATTGCCCAAGACTTCAATACACAATAGTATTAACAAACACAAACTAATCATCACTAGTAACTACTACATTAGATGTGTGAGGATGAAAGGATGTTTGTACACTCCACCCATTCATAAAACTGACACATTATAGAAGTTGTTTCAACAGAATTGAAGGATGAGGATGAAAGGATGTTTGTACACTCCACTCATTCATAAAATGAGTGGATTTATACATATGACCATCGTCTTTTCTTCATTACTGAAGATATTTCTGCGATTTCTCTAATTTCTTCGTTTGTTTCGGATTCGTTCCACGCTATACCAAGTATTTTCCTTAGACATTTATTTTCGAATGCCTGCAGCTTTTTTTCTATGTCGATTTTTTTCCAGCTCTCACATGGATACCTAAGGGTAGATAGTACATCTGATTTGAAAAGTCTAATTTTAGTGTTTGTGCTGATGGGTTTTGATTTCCACAACTTTTCAAATCACACATTTTTTCACACATCACACTTTAATTAATGTTAAACTAATAAGACAAAATGAAATAAATATAAATGTCCAAGTACACTTGATTATAGTTACTTCATGTTATACCTGCTATGGGGTTTAAGGAAATACTTGCTAACGTATCACAGCCTGTCAGCATCTATTTCAAATCTCTATTACAACGTTTGTATACAGTTCATTCCTTTGCTGTTCCAGAGAAGCAGCGCTCATTACAGTCAGCAACTCTGAACAATTCATAATTGAAAAGGGAAGAGAGCACCAAAGTTAGTACTTCCTACTGCTCATTTGAACACCTTAATAAACACTTCCAGACGCTCTACTCTCACTTAGACCATGTTTACACAGATGAATATTGCACTTATGATGTTTGATTTTAACAAAACTCTTCGACAGACCATGTCATCGGTCTTTACATAGAGTGTAGTCGCGTAAAGAGGCGTATGTGACTACTTTAACACCGCCATGGTACCAAGAGAAAGATTAAGCATGGCAGTCTACTCACACTTCGCTCACATTTCTAAAAATACATTTATGCGTTATTTACTCAGCCTAATGTACGTATTAAACACATTTTTGAGAAAAGAATAGAAAGACAATTGAAGCCTCTGAAATGTGGATTTATAGAAGAATAGGTAGATTTCGATGGAAAGGAAAGGAAACAAATGATGAAGCCTTAAACAACTAACAATGAAAAGAGAACTACTAAACACAATTCAAACAAGACAAATACAATTTTACGGCCATGTTAAAAGACACAACAGCCTAGTAAAAGTAATCTTGGAGGCAAAAATACAAAGTAAAAGAGGCAGAGGCAGACTAACATGGACGAGTAACATCAAAAGATGGACAAATCAGCCTATGACAACCTGCACAATCAAAGCAAGAGACAGAGTAGAATGACGCTCCATGGTAACTAGCCTTCGTTGCGGAGATAATACTCGATGATGATGATGAACATGATGATGATGAATCTACGTATTTACAACATTTATCTTTACCCTTTGTAGCTGATAATTGTTACGACTTTGTGTTTCCTGGAATAAGTTGAAGTTTAGTTAATGTCGTAAAGCTCATATCGTATAAACTGTTATCAGTTCATGTCTAGTACACTGTTCTCTCTTGTCTAGTAAACTGGTCCCCATGTTGAGTAAACTGGTGTAAAAGTCGAGTAAACTGGTGTCAAAGTCAAGTAAACTGGTGTCAAAGTCAAGTAAACTGTTGTCCATGTGAAGTAAACTGTCATGAATGTCGAGTAAACTGGTATCCATATGAAGTAAACTATCATCAATGTCACGTAAACTGATCCCCATGTCGAGTAAACTGTTGTTCATGTAGAGTAAAATTGTGTCCATGTCGAGTAAACTGTTGTTCATGTCGAGTAAAATTTTGTATATGTCGAGTCAACTATTGTCCATGTAGAGTAAAATTGTGTCCATGTCGAGTAAACTGTTGTTTCATGTCGAGTAAACCGTTGTCTACGTCGTGTAAACTGCTCTCCATGTGAAGTAAACCTACCTCCATATCGAAAAAAAAAAACTGTTGTCCACGTCGAGTAAACTGTTCTCCATGTGAAGTACACTTTTGTCCATGTCGAGTAAATTGTTCTCCGTGTGAAGTAAACTTTTGTCCATGTCGAGTAAATTGTTCTTTCGTGCGAAGTAAACTTTTGTCCATGACAAGTAAACTGGTCTCCGTGTGAAAAAAACTTTTGTCCATGTCCAGTAAACTGTTCTCCATGTTGAGTAAACAGTTCTCAATGTCGTGTAAAATGTTGCCCATGTGAAGTAAACTGTTGTTAATGTCGAGTAAACTGTTCTCCATTTCGAAGAAAATGCTCTCTCTGTGATGTAAACTGTTGCCCATACAGATTAAACTGTTCTCAATGTGGAGTAAATTGTTGTCAATGTCGAGTAAACTGTACTTAATGTCGAGTCAATTTTCCTAATGTCGAGTCAATTATTATTAATGACAAGTAAACTGTTCCTAATTTAGTGTAAATTGTACCTAATGTCAAGTATGCTGTTCCTAACGTCGAGTAAAATGTTCCTGATGTCCAGTAAATTGTTTATAATGTCAAGTAAACTTTTTCCTAATGGCAATTAAACTGTTCCTAATGTCAAGTTAACTGTTCATAATGTTAAAGTAAAATGTTCCTAAATTCAAGTAAAATGTTCTTAATGACAAGTAAACTGTTCCTAAAATCAAGTAAACTGTTCCTAATGTCGAGTAAATTGTTCCTAATGTCAAGTGAATTGTTCCTAATGTCGAGTTAATTGTTCCTAATGTCAAGTAAATTGTTCCTTATGTCAAGTAAACTGTTCCTAATGTCGAGTAAATTGTTCCTAATGTCAAGTGAATTGTTCCTAATGTCGAGTTAATTGTTCCGAATGTCAAGTAAATTGTTCCTTATGTCAAGTAAACTGTTCCTAATGTCGAGTAAATTGTTCCTAATGTCAAGTGAATTGTTCCTAATGTCGAGTTAATTGTTCCGAATGTCAAGTAAATTGTTCCTTATGTCAAGTAAACTGTTCCTAATGTCGAGTAAAGTGTTTTACATGGCGATTAAACTGTTCTAGATTCACATAAGCTACGTGCGTTTGGTCTCCCTGTAAACTGTAGTCACGTAGCCTCAAGAAGTTTCACCGTTAACCTTAGTTTTTGTACCAAGGTAGATAGATATGATACACATTACAGAGCACTTATGAGGACCTCCTGCTAATGACCAGCACCTCTCTGTGCACTACTTTCTGAGTACAAAAAAAAAAAGAATATGGAATATAGTAACAATGTATTTCAAATACAGATGTTACTGTAATAACAATAATATTATGTGTTACACTGTTGCATATATAGAGACTGTTAACTACACAACTCTTTCAATTATTTCCTTCTTGGTAAAAGGTGCAACAATTTTATTGTTGATGGTCACTTCTGAAAACAAAAATGTTGAACAACTAACATCAAGATGGTCTGATCAAAGTCTACAAAGATCGCTATATGAATACTAACATAGATAAGAGAAATGTCATGAATGTGGCAAGAAAGGAACAAGGAAGCACATAACGTGTATAGGACTAACATAAAGCAAACTAAGGAGGTTAAATACATCGCTATTTTTGAATTATCAAGTGGGGAAAATGTGTGCAGAATTTAACTACAGATGATGCAAAGCAAAGTAATTAGAAAACTGTCCAGAACATTACAGAGTAATCAAGTAACATAAAAAGCCGTGACGGAAAGCATGCAGTTGAAGAGTTTATTTTCACACAAATTACAAAACAGACATGTCATAACCAAAACAGCAAAGCAAAAAATGTGATGTAAATATTTTATCTTAACAGAAAACATAATCACACACAAATGTAACTGTACAAAACACGTGTCAAACGTGGATGTTAAAAGTCGCTACACATATTGACACTACACGGATGAGGTACTATATATATATATATATATATATATATATATATGTATTTTTCGATTAATGTCCTCATGCAGAATATGGCTTCTTTTATCCCGCTATATATATATATATATATATATATATATATATATATATATATATATATGTATATACGTAATGTATATATTATGAAGCAATGGATCTAATGATTTGATCGTGTAAAGCGAACGCTAGCAGATAACAAACAGTAGATAGTCTTAACATCCAGTAAGAAAGGAATGTGGATATTATTTAGAATATAAGACCATAGATTAATTAACACATCAAACAATTAATATCATGGTGGGGACGCACTATAATTCATTGACTTGAACGCTCAACTTTTTTTCCATAGACTCTGGAAGGCAACAAAGACATATCTAGAGGAAAAGAAGAAAGTAGATGAGCAGTTTTCCTGCCGTTTGTTATTATAACTGCTTGTGATTTCTTCCCACCTAATAATTTTCGTCGATATTAGACATCGCAGAATGGCGCTCCATGGTAGCCAGCCTTCGTTGCGGAAACGGCACTCGATGATGATGATGACAATGATTAGACATCAGTTTGCTGTTGCTATAGAATACTTAAATACCACTTTTGAATCATTTCCTGATATTACTAACTCTATATCTTTTATCTGTAACACTGATTGTCTTACACAATGGTAATGTATAACCCCCGAGTTATTAAAATTTTGCTTTAAGGGGTCATACATTTATGTAATTCATTCCTACCATTACTAGATTTATAGGTCGGACTGTATAACTGTGGAACCATTCATATCGATGGATATACAACTAAACAAATCATCATCATTAAGTGCCGTCTCCGCATCGAAGGTTGGCCACCATGGAGCGCTATTCTGCTCTGTCTCTTGCTTTGATGAAGCAGATTATCATAGGTTGATCTCTCCATCTTTTGATGTTACTCGCCCATGTTAGTCTTGGTCTTCCTATGCCCTTTACCTTGTATTTTCCCTTCCAATATTACTTTATTAGGCTGCTGTGTCTTTAACAATACCCAAAAATTGCATTTGTCTTGTATTAATTGTGCTTTGTAGTTCTCTATTCATTTTTAGATGTTTTCAAACTTCATCGTTTTCTTTTTCTTGTCTTTCCATCCAACTCTACCTATTCTTCTATAGAATTCTCATTTCAAAGGCTTCAATTTTCTGTTCGTTTTTGAAGGCTGAAATCGTTTCACGCATTTCTTATTAATTGTTCGATTGTCTAGCATAGTTGTACTTACTTGCAGCCAGTTCTTCACCACTTCGTAAACCTGAACATATATACGGATTTAATTTCCAATCAATACATCTCTAAATATAATTATATGTTGTTATTTCCAGTTCAAACCTAATTGACTCATTGGATTATTTGGGGTCATCATTATTGCATTCCGAACATGTTCAATAAGTGCTCAGATCCCCTCGCCTGCAAGTCCCGCAGTGTCCAACGACTGACGACTCAATTTATGCGTTGGTTAATAAGTCTTCTTACACGCCCACTAAGTTTCTCGCTTCTGGCTGTGCTCATCTTAACTCCCAGATCTTTCATCCGAAAGAGTGACAACCAAACCTAACACGTAACGCAATACAAGTTATCTTGTTTTTATTACAATGAGTATCACATAACAATCCTTAATACATGCATGGCTAAATACAATGTTTCCCTACAACTTGAAGGTAGAAATCCAGATCCTCACTTCTACGTAAAATATTCAACGACGTATAAGATTCAATCTCGGATCCGCGATAGCTCAGTGTTTAGTGAACTGGACTACAACGAACAAGAGGTAGGGTTCGATCCCAACCGACGGCTCCGGGTTCACCCAGCCTTAAATGGGTAACGGATTTTTTCTGGTTAAGTAAAGCGACACGGGCGTAATACCGACCACATTACCCCAAAAATCATGTGCTTTATGTGCTGAAGGTCTGTAAAATATATGGTTACTAACACCATATTCCCTATACGCCACTTGGCGTGACTGGGGCTCTTTACATTTTTATAAGAGTCAGTCTACGTAATTAGATATAAATTATAACACGTGCCCATAGAAGTAAAGTAAAGCGCCCCCGTCACGCCATGTGGCGCATAGGGATTATGGTGTTAGTGACCATAAATATTACAGACCTTCGGCACATGATTTTTGGGGTAATGGGATCGGTATTACGCCCGTGGGGCTTTACTAACCCAGAAAAAAAAATCAGGAACCCTTAAAAGGTTGAGTGAACCCGGAAGCCGTCGGGTGGGATCGACCCCTACCTCTTGTCCAGTTCACTAACCACTGAGTTATCCAGCGCCCCGACACGTGCCCATGCATGTCTATATTTGCATAGGAATTTTAAAAACAAATGAAATCGATAGTCAGTACGGATAAACACCCTGATCAAATAAAATGAAAGAGAAACGCAAATTTTAATAATATAACAAATAACATTCACTTCACTTACTCAATTTACAAATTGCTCACTCCAACACCTAGTCATACTCTACTATTAGCCGTTACTGTTTCATCATCATCATTGAGTCCCGTCTCCGCATCGAAGGTAGGCTACCATTGAGCGTCATTCAACTTTGTCTATTGCTTTGATGGTGTAGATTGTCAAATGTTGACTTGTCCATCTTTTGATGTTACTCGTCCACGTTAGTCTTTTGGTCTGCATATGTATCTTTTTCCTTGTATTCTTTCTTCCAATATTACCTTTTTTGTAGGTTGTTGCGTCTTTTAAAATGCCACCAAAATTGCTTATGTCTTGTTCTACTTGTGTTTTAGTAGTTCTCTTCTCATGTGTAAGTAATTGTTTTAAAACATCATTGTTTGTTTTCTTTTCTTTCCATCAAATTTTACCTATTCTTCTATAAATTCACATTTCAAAGGCTTCAATTATCTGTTCTGTTTATTTGTCTAATGTCCATGTTTCTGCAACCTATTGGAATATTGAGAAGATGTAACATTTTGCTATTCTTTGTGTTACTGTTTACCGAAGCAGAAATGAACACAAAAACAATCCCTAATGTCATTTTCTGACAGAGTAAATAAAGTGGAGTAAAGTGGTAAACCTGAGGTAACTAACATGTATTAAAGTAACACATATATATTCTATATATATATATATATATATTCTAAGATGTCTTACATAGCATTTCCTTTAATAAAATAATATTTCAAACATCCACATTTTCTATCACGGCAGTCACTTCGGCAAGCATAATTATTTTTCGTTTCCTGAAGCAGTGAAGTTTATATAATTGGGGAGTGGGGTAGGGTGGACCTGGTAGGTCTCGAGGCAAGACTCCGGTTTCGAGACAGAGTGGTTGAAATCCAGGCTGAATAATTGTGTATTTTTATGTGTAATTTCTCTCTCTGTTAACCAGCCCTGGTCTCAGCAGCGAGGCCCGGCTTGAAACGTCAATTACTTAACGACGAAAAAATTAGGAGTACCACCGAAGACGGAGTTATCTGCCTGTGAGACGAGGGACCTCTGTGCACACGGCTGCCAGGGTATAACGAATTAACACTCAACATTCAGTTCCTAGTCTCTAGGGACTTCCCCAAAGGTGAAGGCTGGGTCACGCAAATATATATATATATATATGTAATGCAATGTAGGCAACATGAATTGAATTGCATTCACTATGTATTTAAGCTACTTAAATCTCCGAATGGAACGCGGATATAATGTAAGTATATCCATAATTATATCATCATCAAGTACCGATCCTGCTGGCGCAGGTGACCTTATCTCTCCACAACTTTCGATCTGGACAGCTATTTATCATTTATGGTGTTTACCTTCTGTCAAGCCATTCTCTTAAGCTGTCTGTTATTATTCTCTTTGCTTCCCGCTATCTCTTCGTCCCTCAATTTTTCCAGTTGTTACAATCTATTCCAGTTGTTCTCTTCTCATTACATGGCCAAAATGATGATTGTTTCTTCCTAATATTGGAAAGTAGTTCTCTTTTTGCATTGACCTCTCTCATAACACTGTCATTACTCTTCTTAGCTGTCGATGGTACGCTCAACATTCTTGTGTAAATCCACTTTTCTACACACTCCAGTGATTTTCATGTAAATTGTCCTATTGTCCATGATTCGCATCCATATGTTAAGAATGGCTCTATGTAACATTTAAGAACTCTTTTTTCTTGTTTCTATTGTCAAAAATGGATTACATAGTATCCAGAATTATATAGATACAATGTGAACAAAAAATACAATATATACAATATATGCACATAATATACATTTTATTTTCATTTCCAGAGAGCGCCTTAGGCTTTCGTAAGATAGTTGTTTACTTGTCAGGAGGCTTAGTCACAGCCAGTTTACTTTAACTCTCATCGACTCTCCCAAACTCTGTAATTGTACCACGCTACACGTGAAAAACTACCACAATGAGGCCACTATGTTCATTATGAAGTTTCCAGCTATATTTATACAAATCTATCACCAGAAATCTTTATTGAAAGCGAGATTGTCCATCACACATTTACATGCGTCTGAAGTGTATGGGTTAAGTGAGTTGTTAAATGCTACAGATGGCTGAAGACAAGATTATTTAAAAGTTGGATTTGACATAACGATTTTAAGATAAATATGTTATGTGGTTCGCTTTCTGACTTGGATTTATGTGTTTAATGTGTATACTTTGTTTGTTATTCCTGCTGAAAGCTTTTCCAGAAACGTTGTCGATTGTTTTGTCTTTTCATTAGTTTAGCTATTTTATATCATGTCATGTTTATGTTAAGTTTCCAGCTTGGAGCGCATGTCATCAGGGAGAATAGGATATAATCATTGGCTTACACAATTAAGGACACTCACAATAAACATTGAAGCTGATTATCGCCTTATAGACTTGAATAACAAATATCTATGAATCAGATACCAATTCATGATAAGTTTAAGACGATCTTCGGCGATTAATATTTTCACATCTTTTCATTTTATTTTAAACATATTAAGATGGACACATCGAGAAATGAAACACTTAGTGAGTGTGTAAGAAGACTTATCAACCAACACAGAACTGAAGTCGTCAGTCGCTGGTCACTGCGGGACTTGCTGAGGAGGGGATCTGAGCACCTATGGACATGTTCGGAGTGCAAAAATGATGACCCACGAATAATTCAATAACTCAATAACTCCATTATTATTACGTGGTAACATGAATGACAAATCTGTTATTTAACAATCGAGAAATCGACATCGTTTCAATACTTCACTCATCGCTTTGTAAAAATAAGTAAAAGGATAGAACAGCCTATTCACAGCTTATATTTGTGTTTACTATCAACTACTACTTTTCATGTTTATATATTACTTACCTTATCCATATCCATTATCTTCTTGCCTTTTGCGTTAATAAACTAGGAATACAGAACGTGCATGATTAGGAAACAATTAAAAAGTGAATGTATTCAATCAAAATGTCAGCCAAATGTGAGCTAATCGTTGATTAAGAAAAAGGGAAAAGATGAGGGAGCTAACAGCGTACAGATAGAGATGATATAAGCACTAGACGATTTTGGCATTGCAGTGATTACAGAGATATGCAGCGACACATACCATAAAGGATACATACCAAATTAACTAAAAAATATCAACTTTCATAACAAAGAGAACTCTACACCCATTGATATAAAAATAATGAGTAAGACAGGGGTGCATCTTATCACCAAGTTTGTTCAATCTGTACACTGAGCATATCGTGAAAAACATCACAGAGATTCCAGACTTAAACATTAATGGAAAGATAATCAATAACCTAAGACTAAAACTATGATCACAAACAAAGAAAATGCTCAAAACCCACAAGTGGATATCAAAATTGAAGTAATAGACCTGGGGACAGTTCAGAGCTACAACTACCTTGACCATACTATGACCAGTGATGGACACTGTAAAACTGAAATAAACAAAAGAATAGGACGGCAAAATGTAATTTTAATGTCATGCAAAATATACTAACATCAAAACAAATAACACCAGGGCTAAAACTAAGAATGGCAACATACACGGTCACCGAATGAATAAGTGAAATCCACCGGTCCACAGGGTTTTCCATCCTTTTTTATTAGTCTATTCTCTTCTATGTTTTGCATTTGCACAGTCTTAAATAATGCTATACCATTCCATATGCATGCTCTCCATGATGTAATGTTTGCTTCAACAAGTCCAGGGCACATGGTCGTTACGTTCCATGTAGAAAGTTTAAACATTGGTGCTTTCTTCCTCTTTTCACTTTGCCTACTCTGACTTGGCACGGAGTATGGAGATAGTGCTTTACCCAGTCGCAATATCATTATATTGATATTATCATCAATATATTAGATGTACATGTGCGCAGAAAGAGAAGCCCACGAAAAAGGCCATGGTGAAATTAACCCCATTTCTTCAGTGGTAAGTGTATTCAAACACCACAGCTCCGAGTATCATCGCTTGCTGATTTAGACAATAAATTCAATAATGTATATTTACATGAGAAAAAGAAGTGATCAAACAAAACGAGAAGTAATATACACTCTAGTAGATTGTACCCCCTACTGGAGATCTACCATGAAGGGTCAGAGGCAAATAAAAGCACATACATGCATCCAAATGCGACGCTGCAGTGAAGCTAATATTGAGGAGAATGAAAGAAAATATTTACAGAAAAAAATAGAAAAAAAATCGATACGGTTAAAGTTTCAATTAATAAGTGGACAACATCAATTAGAACTACATTTCGGTGCAGATGCCTTAAAATGAACAAACATACAACATAGGTACACATATGTTTTTAAAATTAAAAAAATAAATAATAACACATAAATAATAACAAATAAATAGTAAAAAATAATATATGATGTGTGTTTGTTACTGTGTAATGCATTTGTTCAGACCTGGAGAACAGTTCAGATCTACAACTACCTTGGACATACTATAATCAGTGATAGAAAATGTACAACTGAAATAAACAAAAGAATAGGAATGACAAAAAGTAATTTTAATGCCATGAAGAGCATACTAACATCAAAACAAATAACACCAGGGCTAAAACTAAGAATTGCAAAATGTTACATGTTCTCAATATTCCTACATGGTGAAGAAACATGAACATTATACAAGAAAACAGAACAGAGAATTGAAGCCTTTGAAATGTGGATATATAGAAGAATAGGTAGAATTGGATGGAAAAAAAAGATAACAAAGGATGAAGTCTTCAAACAACTAAAAATAAAAAGAGAACTACTAAGCACATTTCAAACAAGACAAATGCGATTTTTGGGTCATGTTAAAAGACACAACAGCCTACTAATAGTAATCATGTAGGGGAAACTACAAGGTAAAAGAGGTAGAGTCAGACCAAGAATAACATGGATGAGTAACATGAAAAGATGGACAAACCAGCCTATGACAACCTGAACCATCAAAGCATGAGACAGAGCAGAATGGTGCTCCATGGTAGCCAACATTCTTTGCGGAGAAGGCACTCGATGTTGATGAAGAAGGCATTTATGCCGAAACGTCGTTCTGATTTGTGTCGTCAACTTATTACGTGAATCTTTTACTATAACTATCAAATATTTATTCTACTAAAGGGAGGTCAAAAAGTAATGCACACCAATTTTTTTCTCGGCTAATAATAAAGATAGGAATATGAAATTTTGCACACTTGGAATATGACATGTTCCAATTATGTGCACCAAATTGCACAACATTCGGATACATATTACGCAATCTATGAACCGTTAAAATGGAGCTTGTCAACAATGTCCGTTACAAACAGCAAATTGTCATAGAATTTATGATTGCGGAAAAAGAAACTGTGGCAAACATTCATAAACGACTGTGTGCAGTGTACAAATGTTCTGCAGTCGATAGGAGCACAGTTAGTCGCTGGGTTCAGAGAATTAAAGCTGCAGAAAGTGTACGAGTGGAGCTGCATGATTTACCGCGTTCTGGACGTGTTGCCTCGGCTACCAGCACAGACATGTTAAACCGGGCTGATGCCATTATTCGTAAGGATAGGCGTATCACTAGTCAGCAATTGGCATTGCAGCTTACAGTCAGCAAGGGAAGTGCAATCGCAATTTTTAAAACTCTCGGATATTCAAAGATTTGCGCTCGATGGGTTCCTCGGTGCCTAACAAATGATCACAGAGTTCAAAGGAAAACATTCTGTTCTGAATTGTTGGAGCGTTTCGGTGTTGAAGGAGAAATGTTTTTGTCAAAAATTGTTACCGGTGACGAAACGTGGGCACATTATTATGAGCCTGAAACAAAAATGCAGTCAATGGAATGGCATCATCCGCAGTCACCAAAAAGAAAAAAATTCAAAACATCTCCATCAGCCGGAAAGGTGATGATCACTGTCTTCTGGGACATTGATGGTGTGATTCTTGTTGATGTAATGACAAGAGGTGAGACAATCAACTCGACAGCTTACATCAATACACTGACAAAATTCAAAAATCGGTTCCACAGAGTTCGGCCTAATAAGCCATCTGCAGATTTGTTGCTTCAACATGACAATGCACGCCCTCACACAAGTCTGGTAACACGGGAAGCAATCAACAAATTTGGTTGACTGTACTGCCCCATCCTCCTTACAGCCCTGATCTGGCTCCCTCAGATTTCCATCTGTTTGGACCACTCAAAAATTCCTGCGTGGGACACACTTTGAAAATGATGAGGATGTGATCCGTGCAGTTAAAAAATGGCTACGCGAGCAGGACAAAACTTGGTACAAACGAGGCATTCATGACCTAGTTTCGCGTTGGCGTAAGGCAATACGCTTGGACGGAGATTATGTTGACAAATAGGTAGTGTAGAGGGGATGTTCAGCTACAATCTGTGAAAATTTCACACATTTTGCCCTAATAGTTTCCGAGAAAAAATTGGTGTGCATTACTTTTTGACCTCCCTACGTATATATTTTTTTTTTCATTTTCCTGATCTACTATTAAAAAAAATAGATTTGTCTTTCGAGATAGAAACAATATGTTATTGTTATCATTATTATTAATACATCCGCTACAACATATACATATTACAACAACATGAAACACTGTTGATCAGTGACTATAAACATACTTATACAATATACAGGGCACACGCATTGCTTTACTTTTAATCGTTTTTCTTTCTTCTTCGTTTCTCTTTTCACTGATACCTAAACGTTCTCGTGCGAAATGTATTATAAATTATATAATTATCATTATATAAAATAATATAATTAATTTAAATTAATATAACATTATATAATTATCATTATAAATGATATAAGTATACTTTTGTCATTCTTGAGCTGCTTGAAATGTCTGAGTTAGTGATTTTCCTTCGTTTATACATGTCTTTGTTAATGGATGATGGCATAAAGAAAGCCCTTGGACCAACAAAATAGACTATTGCCCACTAAAGTCATCCACTGGGGAGAAAATAACAGATAGAGGCAAACAGATGGAAAGATGGGTGGGACATTATTCTTCACTTTATTCAATAGAAAACATTGTTGCACCAAACGCCCTTGACGCCATACAATGTCTTCCACCTATGGAAGAGTTGGACATTGAACCAACCGTAGAGGAACTTAGCAAGGCCATAGATAGCTTGGCCACAAGCAAGGCTCCAGGACAAGATGGGACCCCTCCCGATCTGATTAAATCCTGCAAAAGTGCATTGTTACATCTCCTGCTTGAAGTGCTAGATCAATGCTGGAAAGAGAAAGCCATTCCTCAAGATATGAGAGACTCCGTGATTGTAACTCTCTACAAAAATAAAGGAGATAGAAGCGACTGCAACAACTATATAGGCATCTCCTTACTCAGCATAGTCGGCAAGACCTTCGCCAGAGTCATCTTAGGAAGGCTACAAAAACTCGCAGAACGCGTATATCCTGAATCGCAATGCGGCTTCAGATCAGGAAGATCAACTGCAGACATGATTTTCTCCTTACGTCTACTTCAAGAAAAATCTAGAGAGCAGAAAAAGCCTCTCTTCATCGCCTTTATCGACCTTACAAAGGCATTTGACCTTGTCAGCAGAGAAGGTCTTTTCAAAATACTTTCCAAAATAGGCTGCCCACATACTCTACTGTCGCTAGTCAAATCTTTTCACGAGGACATGAAGGGCACCATCCAATATGACGGCAGCACATCACAACCCTTCGGCATACGCAGCGATGTCAAGCAGGAGTGCGTTCTTGCTCCAACTCTATTTGGAATCTTCTTCGCTGTTCTGTTAAAACATGCATTCTCACATGTGAATGAAGGAGTCTATCTGCATACTAGATCTGATGGTCGATTGTTCAATATTTCAAGACTAAAGGCAAGGTCTAAGGTCAGACATATCTCTATTAGAGATCTGTTATTTGCTGACGACGCTGCACTTGTCACGCAAAGTCAGGAATAACTCCAGAGCATGGTACATCGCTTTGCGCATGCCTGCCGAGACTTCGGTATAACAATAAGTTTGCAGAAAGATAACATACGCGGTCAGGACGTCGAAGCAACACCTGAAATCTCTATCGACAACTACAAACGTGATATCGTGCGGCAGTATAACTACCTGGGGTCCATCATCAGCGACAGACTATCTTTAGATACAGAAATTGACACTTGTATTGGTAAAGCCGCTACCACCTTTGCCCGTCTTTCTAAGCGTGTCTGGCAAAACAGCAAACTGACAATTAAAACAAAATCTGCAGTGTACAATGCCTGTATAATTAGTATCCTCCTGTATGGCAGCGAATCTTGGACAACCTATGTAAAGCAGGAGCGAAGGTTAAATGCATTCCATACACGATGTCTACGCCGTATTCTTGGTATCACCTGGAAGGATAAAGTGACAAACAGTATAGGTCCTGACTTGCACAGGCCTACAGAATATCTACACGCTGCTCAAACAACGTAGGTTAAGGTGGCTTGGCCATATACACCGTATGAAAGATGGCAGCGTATCAAAAGATATACTCTACGGACAACTGGCTTATGGAAATGAACTAGGGGGCGCCCAAAACTTCGATTTGTAGATGTGTGTAAACGTGACATGAAGAATCTGAACATAAACCCTGCAGCATGGGAAGGCATAGCTGCAGACCGCAATCTCTGGAAACACACTCTAAAGGTTCACCTCAAAGAAGAAACAGACAGATTCATATAGAAAGAGAATACGCGGCGAAAGAAAAGAAAGGGAAAAAAATAACATTTCCAGGGGCGCTGAAAAATCCATAGTCAACTATGACTGACGGAGGCTACTACTACATGTCTTTTTCACTGCATCTATCCATCTTCTTTTGGGTCTTCCTCTTGGTCTGTTTCCATGCATTCTTGAGAAGAACGCCTTTGATGGTGATTGGTGAGGAATAATTCTGACCAGATCGCCAAACCATTTAAGTTGTTGTTGTTCTATATATTCTTGGCAGGGTTTTATTCCTACCATTTTTCGTATGGTTTCATTTGGTATTCTATCTCTTCTTGTGTTGTTTGGTACTTTTCTCAAGTATCGCATCTCACATGTATTGATCTTTCTTAATTGTGATTTAGAAAGGGTCCATGTTTGACTTTCATAGCACAAAGTTGGTATGAAAATGCTATTTATCATATGTTGTTTAGCTGGCATAGAAATGTTTGGATGTCTTAGCAATGGTGAAAGCTGGTATGTAACAGTATTTGCTTTTTGTATTTTCATGTCAATTTCTCTGTCTAGTTTTCCCTCTTCTGTGAACATTGTGCCTAATTACTTGAATTATTCTACTTGTTTTATTTCTTAACTTTGATGTTAATGTTTAATGGGTGTCTTAATTTGCCTATTGTCTTAGCCTCCGTTTTTGCTGTGTTAATTTTCATACTGTAGTTTGTGCAACTTTCATCTAGAGATGTTATATGATGTTGTAGCAGGTTTTTATCCTCATATATTAGGCATTGGTCATCTGCAAAGAGTAACTCGTTGATGTTGGAATTTTCTACCTCTGTGTTATTATGAGATTTTTCCTTATTGTTGGTTGTTTCTAGATTAATTTTGTCCACATATATGATGAAGAGGAGTGGTGAGAGGACACATCCTTGTCCTACACCTGTTGTAACCTGAAACCATTCTGACAGACCTTCCGATGTTCTAACGGTACTTTGGCTGTTTTTATATAATGCCATTATAAGAGGCATCTTTTTTTAAAAACTCAAAATTGGTACTACCAGCCAGTGCCACTGCACACTGGACAACATGACAACAAAACATGTTCTACAGGATTGCCCCCAGTACACATACATGAGAAGCACAATGTTGACCCACCTCCCTGGAAGAGAAACTATACGGGGCAACCGAATCACTTAAACAGACAACTGTCTTCGTGAGAGAGTCTGGAATCCAACTCTGACAGAGACATGATCGCGGAAGAAGAAGAAATGAAGTCATCGAACGGTTCGATGGAAAAAGAATCTGGATACAGTTCCGTCTAGTGCAAATTACAGGCTAATGAATATGGTCTTCTGGTAAAAGGCTGGATTCAATGAGTAAATAAACATCTCTCTCTTTCTCTGACCCTCTCTCTTTCTTATCCATCCTTCATTGTGTTTCAATGCATGATTTTAATTGGCTTATATTTAAACTGGTGCGTATCTCCTTGGGAAATGATTTAAAGAGCGGCGTGAGACAAAGATGAACCCTATCACCAAATTTGCTCAATTTATACACTGAGAAAATAAGTAACAGCAATACAAAGATGCGAGATCTAAACATAATCAATAACCTCAGTTATGTTGGTGATACTGTGTTACAGCAGTAAATCATGTAGATCTACAACAATTACTTCGTAAAATAAACACTACATGCAAAACATGTGGATTATATATCAATATAAGAAAGACTATAACTATGTTCATAAATTAAGAACATTCATGTTCGTAAGAGGCGAGAAAGGAGGATTGGGCATGGGACTGGCTATACCATACTGTACAAAATAAGCCGAAAAAAAACTTCACAAACATAGACAAGTCAAAGAAAAGAAAAAAAAAGTAAATCCGCCATCCAGAAAAGATAGTGGTTCTCTGTCTAAGAGACGTATGACGCAAGCCGGAATTTGCACCTCCAGAATTTGCACCTGAATGTGCGTACCATAAACGAACAGGGAAAAGCTGCACAGGTAGGAAATTACAAAATATATATTCTGGTAATGTGTGAAACAAGATGGCTAGGAACGGAAAGAATAAAACTAAATACAGGAGAGATGGTTTTATCATCAGGACACCAGGAACCTGAAACACAACACAGTGAAGGGGTAGCTATAATTTTATCAAAGAATGCTCAGATGTCACTAATAGAATGGGACGCAGTAGGGCTAAGACTAATGAGAGAAACATTTTAAACAACAAAAAACAAAATAAAATTACACATTATCCAATGCTATGCACCAACCAACGATAAGGATGATTTGGGTAACGACGAATTCTATAAACAATGTCAGATGGATGCAAGACGAGTCAAGGATATCATGATCTTGATGGGAGACCTAAATGCTAAAGTAGGATCAAACAACAGAGACTTCGAAGAAATTATGGGAAAATATGGGCTTGGAGATAATGAGAATGTAGAGATGTAAGTTAATTTCGGCGCCCTTAATCAAGTGAGCCTAGGAGGAACAATATTTCAACATTTAAAAAAATACATAAAGCTACATGGATGTCACTAGATTATAGACGGAAATTCAAATTGATCACATACTATTTTAATAAGTTTAAGTCATCCTTAAGGATGTAAAAGTATATATAGAGGGGCAGATGTAGCTTCTGATCATCATCTTCTGATTGGCAAACTTGAACTTAAACTGAAGAGATACTACAACGAATAAGGGTAGAAAGTATTTCAATGTAAGGTTTCTTAAAGAACAAGGAATTAAAGATAAATTCCCAATCACAATATGAAACAAATACCGTGTCCTCCAGCAACTCGAAAATACAATAAATATAGAAGATGATTGGAAACAGGTAAAAGATATATGGAAAGAGACATGCGAAGAAACACTGAGGAAAACAGAACGCCGGAATAAGGCATGGATGACAGCAGAGACCCTGGATAAAATTAAAGAAAGAAAGAGCAAACAAACAGACATAAATAAAAGCAAAACGAGAAGCAATAAAGCCAAGACACAAAAAGCTTACACAGAGGTGAACAAAGAAGTGAGAAGATGCATTAAAAGGGATAAGAGGAAATATATAGATGAACTAGCTAAAGAGGCAGAGAAGCAGCAAATAAAGGGAATATGAAAGAACTGTACAGCAGCACAAAGAAATTAAGTGAAAAACATAAACAGACCAATGCCTTTAATAAAGATAAGAATAGAAAGCTGCTTAGTAATATAAGGAAACAAACGGAGAGATGGAAAAAGCAATTTGAAGAACTTTTGAACAGACCCGGCTCAAATAATCCTCAAGATATACTACCAGCAGAAGAAGAGATACACGTTAACTGCGGAAAACCAAGCAAAGAAGAAATAATTAAAGCCATCAAGCTATTAAAAATGGTAAAGCCACAGGACCAGATGAAATACTTTCGGAGGCCATCAAAGCAGATAGTAACACCTCTACAAAGATGGTACATCATATATCTGTTAATTAGATAAAATTTGGGAGAGGGAAGAAATACCTAAAGAATGGAAAGAAGGTTATATGATCAAACTACCAAAGAAAGGAAGTTTACAGGAGTGCACACATTATAGGGGAATTATGCTGCTATCAGTGGCAGGAAAAAAATATTAAGCAGAATCATTCCGGAGAGACTAAAAGGGGCCATAGAGAAACACTTGAGAGATGAACAAGCAGGTTTAGGAAGAACAGATCATGTGCTGATCAAATAACTACTCTACGTATAATAGATGATCGAAGTTTAGAACTAAAATCCCTACTTTATATTGGATTCATAGATTCGAAAGGCATTTGATAGTTTAGACAGAAGAATGCTTTGGATGTTGCTGTGTCATTATGAATCCTCAAAAAGTTTATTAACCTCATAAAAACAATGTATGAATGAACGAAATGTAGTGTGGTGCATGAAGGACAGCTTACAGAAGCACTTGAAATAAGAACAGGAGTAAGGCAGGCATGCCTTCTGTCTCCATTTCTCTTTCTACTGGCCATAGATTGGATTATGAAAATAACTCAAAACAACAGAAATGGAATCCGATGGTCACTGAACAAGCAACTGGATGACTTGACTTTGCTGATGACATAGCTCTCCTATCACACAGCCATCAACAGATGTTGGATAAAATGAGCATACTTGATGAGAGATCAAAACAGCTGGGACTAAAGATTAATAGAGATAAGACCAACATTATATGAATTAATGCAGTTGGCAATAACCAAATAAAATTAGGAGAAATACCTCTACTAGACGTACAATCTAAAATATATATGGGCAGTGTTATATATAACGAGGGAGGAATAGAAAATGATACCAAAATAAGGATATCAAAAGCAAGAGGAGCTTTCATTGCACTGTGAAACATATGGAAATCCAAAGAAATTAGGTTAAATACAAAATTAAAATGTTCAACTAAAATGTTAAGTTGCTTTTATTATATGGCTGTGAAACATGGAGAACAACAAAATTGACAATCATGAAGATACAGCCTTTCATTAATGGATGCTTACGCAGAAAAAAAGGATGGAAATGGTAGGACAAAATCACTAACATATAATTATGGAAATATACCATGCAAATACCAGAGGATAAAGAGATACAGCGAAGATGATGGCGCTGGATAGGACACACATTGCACAACATGCCCTTATGACAAAGAGGAAGACCAAGGAATTCTTGGTCAAGTCAGATCAAAGCAGAAAAGAAAATGGTGGGAAAACATGAATTGATCTTAAAATAATAGCAAAGAATAAATTGATTTTGAAAGTGTTTGTCGAAGACCTATGCTCCGCAGGGAGCTAAAAAGAAAGTGAAGAGCAAGAAAACTATGTTAATAAATTAAGAACATTCACAAAAGTTGCAAGTGGAAATCAAAGTCGAAGGAATAAACCTTGAGACAGTTCAGAGCTACAACTACATTGGACATACTATAACTAGTGATGGAAAATGTAAAACTTAAATAAACAAAAAAAATTAGAGATAATAAATATAACAGGCATGAGAAAAATCAATGTTAATGCCATAAAAAAATATACTAACATCAAAACAAATAACATGCAGGCTAACATTAAGAATAGCAAATTTGTCTAACATTCCTATATGGTGGGGAAACATGAGCTATAAGACGAGAAAACATAACAATAATTGAAGCCTTTCAAATGGATAAAAGAATAGGAAGGTTGGAGAAAAAAGACATATGAAGTCTTAAAAGAACTAAGTATGAAAAGAGAACTAGTGAACACAATTCAAACAATACAAATGTTGGGACTTGTTAAAGACACACAATCATACTAAAAGTAATCTGGGAATGGAAAATTCTAGATAAAAGAGACAGAAGCAGACTGAGACTAACATGAACGAGTAACATCAAAAGAAGGACAAGACAGACTATGACAACCTGCACTATCAAAGCAAGGTACAGAGCGTAACGGCACATCAAGGTATCCAACCTTTGATGCGGATACGGCATTCAATGATGGTGATGATGAACGGAAACAGATAATTATGTTGCTGACAATAACAAGGAGAGGGAACTAATGACAACAATCGTGAAATGTTCACTAGCGATACAGTCCCTTTGTCGTGATGGTTTATTCTTACAGAACATCAATCCATACTCTTAATACATTCTGGAATTGTAGCGCTGCAATTTGTCTTTCGTTAATGTTAGCGTTAATTCATTTTCTTTATTTTCTTTATTTCTTCTTCTTGTATCCATTAGCTGCAAAATGTCACCTGTTATCCATTTCTTTCTTGAATTTATCCTCACTGGTGGTATGAACTCTTTTGATGTTTGTTGCATTGATTCTTGTAGCATTTGTATCTTCTGTCATGCTTTGTATTTTCTCTATTGCGTTGTACCGGTTCTGAATTGTGATTTTATATTTGTCTTGCAGCTTCTTGTCTGATTTGAGTAAATCTAAATTTAACATGATATTACCTGAGGCTCGTTTTGTTGTTTTTAATTTTACTCTAAGCTTTCCCAAAATTTGTACATGATCACTATGACAATCTGTCCCTGGTCTTGCTTTCACACATACCATACTGTTTCTAAATATATTGCTTATCATTATCTAATCAATTTGATTTCGTGCGTTGTCTCCTTTGCTTTACCATGTCCACAGACGTATTGGATGTTGTTTAAACCAGGCGTTACCTATCGTCATGTTGTGTGTTCTTGCCCAGTCAATAAGTTTCTCACCACTTTCATTCCTCTCGCCTAAATCATAATGACCAACTACTTCTTCAACTCTTTCCTTTCCTACTTTTGCATTAAAACCCCCTAGAACTATGGTGTTTTCACGTGGTTTGCATTCACAGAGAACCTTATTTAACTCGTTGTAAAAGTTATCAATTGTTCCCTCTAGACTGTCTGCTGTTGGTGCATAACTTGTATAAGATTTATATATATTGGTCTTCCCTTCAATTTCGCTAAAAGGCTCTTGTCAAATATTGGTTAAAATCCTTTCATTGTTTTTGTTCATTCTGCATCAACGATGATACCTACTTCTCTTTGGTGTTCAATACCTCCAGAATAGATTATTTTATGTTTATCAGAATACATCTCAACTGATCCGGTGTGTCTCATTTCGCAAAGTCCCAGTAAGTGTAGTAAACCCATTCTTTTCATTTCTTTTAAGTTTTTCAGTTTACCCTCCTGCATGATTGTTCTCACATTCTAAGAACCTATCTTTAGAGATTGTTTTATCTGTATTTTGTATTGAGGAAGATACTATGCAAACCATTTTTGACAAAAGTAACAAGAAAAAGAGTTCTTAAATGTTATGTAGAGCCAGTCTTAACATATGGATGTGAATCATGTGCAATAAGTCAACAAACAAGAAAATCAACTGAGTCTGTAGAAATATGGTTATTGTTAATGAGTTATTGAGTTATTTGCGGGTCATCATCATTTCACTCCGAACATGTCCATAGATGCTCAGATCCCCTCCTCAGCAATTCCCTCAGTGTCCAGCGACTGACGACTCCAGTTCTATGTTGGTTGATAAGTCTTCTTACACGGCCACCAAGTTTCTCATTTCTGGCTGTGCCCATCTTAACTCCCATTTCCATCATCCGAAGAAGTGACGTTGATCTGTGTTTGTCGAAGTCCTGTGCTCTTCCAACATCTCGGAGGGCATTGATGATGTCCGCCCGATCCATTGGTTGCCCGTCCCCAACGACAGCGCAGCTAGCCAACATGTCCACTCTTTCATTTCCTCGTACCCCCGCATGTCCAGGGACATAGATAAAGGTGACCTTACGTATTTTGGATTTCTGCAACGACTCTACCCATTCATGCGTACAGAGCCCGCCTCCACTTTTTTTATCATGCTCATCGAATCACTCAGTATACATGCGTGGGTGTAGTCTTGTGTCTCTAACCATTTGAATTCCTTGGTCACTGCCATCGCCTCCATTGTCATGCTACTCGTGGCCATGACGTATGCACCACTGTCTTCATTGACTATTCTGCCGGCGTGCTGTCAATGCCCATGCACTTTTTTGGTATCGTATTACAGATCCGTCTGTATAGATGACTGCATCTTTCTCATTGTTGTTATCGCAGATGAGACCGTTGACCTCAGTATTAACCACGACCTGGTTCTGTTCCCTACTTTTCCTGTCGAGTGTGACAATACACGAGAAAGTCCCCTTGAATGACGTAGGCACCGGTTCTCCACTCCTCACCAACGCTGATATTGGTAGTTCCACAGACCTGTTAGATGACATTTTCTGCTTGGCCCACCCATGATTTGCCTCTTTTTAGCCTGGCACCTTTCACTGTGTTGAGCACGTGGTGCAATGGATGCTCTGTTTCTGTACTAATCTTCAGGTATGCTCGTGCTCACCAGATCTTGATTCTGTCATCCATGGTTGGAAAGTCAAGAAGATACCTCATTGCAAAACAGGAAGTGTCCTCGTACATCCCAAGATTAGGCGCATGGCTTCATTTTGTTTTTTCTCCAGCCTATCAATTTGAGTCGTACTGACAGTAAGAATAATTGCCAGGGCATAATCGATTTTTGCGAGGACTAATCCCTGGAACAGAAGAGTAAGTAGCCTCTGCGCCATTTTGGCAACTGCCATGACCTTCAAGGCGGCTAATCCTTTGCGGGATTTTGTTATCACATGGTCGACGTGGTCCCAAAAACACAGGCTGCGATCAAACTTAACTCCGAGGTATGTCATTAACTTGTCCCTGGTCACCTCATCAGCTCCCGTTCGTACTACCGGTGTGGTCGTATTAACGATATGATTGTTAAGGGAGAACCATGAAACTGATGCTTTATTAGGATTAACCAAGGCACTTGAAACCCCACTCCAGGAAGAAATGCGATCGCGTTCGTCTTGCATTGTGGAGGCGATTCCCCGTCTGTCTCTTCCCTGTCGATATACCAGAATATCATCAGCAAACGTCATATTTCTTCCCCTCCCATGCAGCTGTTGTTTCTTGATCGTTATTATGTACACGATAAATAGAACTGGTGACAATGGTGAGCCTTGTGGCAACCCTGGATAATTGGATGTTGGCTCGGAAGACCAACTTCCATATCTGAGTATCACCTTCCTCTGAAGCAGTGCCGCTGCGATCCATCGAATGAGGAAGGGGTGCACCGTCAGTTTGAGGAGCATATGCATGAGGTATTCAAATGGTACTCTATTGTATGCATCCTCCAGATCTATAGCATCAGCACATGTCTCCTCTCGTCTGTGAAGCCATCGAAGACATCATAGGCAAAGACTGCAGCATTGAGCCATGTCTCTTTGATATATCTATAACCTCCGAGTGTGGATGGGAATACACGTTTCTGTTCAAGGTAACATTTGATGTCACGGGCAACTATTTTCTCCAGCAGCTTGCACGCAGTAATCTGCATTGTGATGATTCTGTTGGCACTGATCTGAGAATGGTCCTTGTTTGGCTTCGGTAGCGGTAGTAAGTAGCTGTGTAGCCACTCCTCCTTAATCTGGCCACTCCGAATACTGGCATTAAAATCATATCCAGTTTTGTCAAGTCGTCGTCAGCTAAATCGCCAATGTCATCGTACCGAAAACCATCTGGACCAGGAGCAGTGTTGTATGACCTTGTAAGTGTCATGCGAATGGTATAGGTTGTGATTGTGAGATTATCTTCAAGCCCTACATCCTTACACAATTTTGACAGCGATCCGCGTATCCTCATTATTACAGCCCCATTTCTTTGGTCCGTCTGCTCAACGTAGCTGGCAAGCGTATCCTCATTATTACAGCCTATTTCTTTGGTCCGTCTGCTCAATGTAGCTGGCAAGTAGGGCCTTCCCTTTGCTCTCATCAGATGTGTGCCATATCCAGCCTGGGCTCTGAAAGTCTGGTATGCCTCTGTGCCGTGTTGTGCCATTCATGCTCTGATGAAGTCGACAGAATGTGGCGAGCAACTTTTCTGAGCACACTTTTTTTTACAGAAGTCATCCCATTTGGCATCCTTAGCCTGCTTAGCGCATAGTTTAAAGTGCATCATTTTTTGGTCGACCTCTACTTTCAGACGCTTCAAGAGCTCAGGTTGTGTTCTTCCATTCCTTCTGGCCTTCTGGCTTTCTGCCATGTCTTGGCCGTTTGCATCTTGCTCCGCCAAACTTCCTCGACATCTACGTTCCACCATGGTGGCTGCATCCATCTCTCCTGCCTCCTACGAGGGACGATCTGTTTCATATGTCTGATCTTGCTAATGACGTCCTGGTCTGTTTTCTCGTAGTTTAATGTGTGGAGCTTTCTTTTCTGGCTTCGATTTCTGTTTTTCTCAATTAGGAGGGCACATGAATAGTGATCACTTCCGTGGAACCCTAGTGCACTCCACCTGCAAATCGATGCGAAGGAGGAAGTCACCAGTGCAAGGTCTACGACACTATCCGAGTCACCTGTTCAAGTGGCCATTCTTGCTGCCCTTCTTCTCCCTGCCTGTTGGTTATGACGTTACCCCACTGGTCTCCTCTAGCATTAAAGTCTCCGCAGAAAATGACATTCCCTTCATCGAATTCGAAGAGATTCTGCCATTGTTGTGTGTTCACCTTCCCATTACAGGCATACACATTAACAATCACGAAATGAACTGGGGTCTGCACCCTAACCGCATGTACCTGCAATTCTGCATTGTTCCACGCAGACATATCAACCTCAGCTGCCACCATATTGTTGCGCACAAGGATGGCCAGGAGCACTTACCGTCCTGTCACCAAGAAGAGTTTCTTGCAAAACCATTATATCGGCGCCGCACAGTGAGTTTATCAAGAAACGGCTGTCGCTGATTTATTGACCCACAATTCCAATAAGTAACGCGCACATACTTTAGGCCTAGCCTCTCACACTTCGATAGTTTCATGCCACCATGTTTGCCCTGTCGTGTTTTCCTTCTTCGATGATGTCTATTTGGCTGCATCTGAATACACACACTTACCGTCGTCATAGATGATTTGTCGCTCAACGTCGATGCTGTGGATGGTCCAGACTCACGTGCACTTACTCAGTCGCACGGTCCAGAACCCGTTGTTTCCACGTTATAAACTGGCCAACTCCAGTACATAGCTCAGCAGCACGCGGATACACTGTGAGCCTTCATAAATTATACGAATTACGCGTCCTTGACGACAGACGGGCGTAAAGAAACCGCCATTTTTTGACGCGTTCAGTAGTGCAATCGACAACAAGGATGAGTATAAGTGATGAAATAAGGAAATTGTAACAAAATGCAATGAATCAAAAGAAGCAACGTGATTTACATCAAATAGAAAGCGCGCACAATCACATGGTCCCTTCAAATATCAATAAAAACTAACAAATAAGCAGAAAAGTTCACTGGAAATCAGCACTTATCTGTGAGGCCTCTGAAAAAGCCAGCGAACTGGGCGCCATATTCCCCCAGTATATATGGTTTTACAGAAGAATGTTGAGAATATCATAAACAGCTAAGAAGTGTAATGAGGATGTTCTGAAAGAGGTCAAAGCAAAACATAGAGCTATTTTCCAGTATTAGAAAGAAACAATCATCATTTTTTTGCCATGTAATGAGAAGAGAACAACTGGAATATATTGTAACAACTGGAAACATTGAGGGACGAAGAGATAGAGGGAAGCAAAGAGAAAAAAATATCAGACATCTTAAGAGAATGGCTTGACAGAAGGTCAACAACAGAAATAATAAATAACTGTCCAGATCGAAAGTTGTGGAGAGACATGATCACCTATGCCAGTAGGCCCGGTACTTGATCATGATGAGCTTTAATTACATTTTGTTAATTTCTCAAATATAGTGTATATATATGTCATCATTTCATTAAATATCCACTCTAATTCCTGATCATTCTACTTACTTTCAGATCTTTTGTTGGACTTATCCAACTACGAAACTGAAAACACATGACGCTTTTGATTTAAAAAAAACAAACAAATGAATTTCTACTAACACATATATGTGTAATGAGTCTTATCACCCAATAGAATATACATATATATATATATATATGTATTCAATTTCTTTCAGGATCCTGGTATATATCTATCCTACACATTTTTCTCAATGAAAGAAAGAAAGATATCTTTTTTTTTTCTTTTCCTTGCGCTATGTAGAACAATTTCCATAGTTTTGACGCTAAGTGTGGACTCTGACATCTCTGGCGCTAAAAGGAATCACAGAGCTTCGGAACAACGATCTCCGCAGTTGAATTAAGTAACAAATAATTTTCATAATTAAATTAAGTGGCAAGAAATCTTCCCACTTAAATTAAGTAACACAGAATGTTCATAATTAAATTAGGTAATAAAAATGTTAACAATTAAATTAAGTAACAAAGTCTGTCCACAATTAAATAAAATAACAAGACTGTCCACAATTAAATTAAATAATACTGAATGTTCATAATAAAATTAAGTAACAAAGAATGTTCAAAAATAAATTAAGCAATAACGATAACATTTTGCATCTAATGGGTACATGAAGAAGAAATAAAGAAAATAAATATAAGTATAATAAATTAAATAAATAACTCGTAATAAAATGCAATGAAGCAAAAGAAGCATGGCTAAAAGAGAGATGCAAAGAGATTGAAATACAACACAAAGGAGATGCCACAGCTATATACAAACATAATGAAGAATTAACAGGAAGAAAATCGCAATCAAAAACTATTTAAGATCAATGGAAGGAGAATTGTTGACTGAACAAATAATCATAAGGGATCTTTATAAAGATGAACGATCAGAAAAATCAAAATGTTACGATGGACAGAATACAATAAAGATCTTTACAACGATGAGCGAACACAAGTAAATATTAAGGATAATGGAGAAGGACCAGAAATTCTCAAAGAAGAAGTGGAAGACGTCTTGCGCAATATGAAAGCAGGAAAATCTCTTGGACCAGATAATATAACTAAAGAATAGTTTGAAGCCATGGGTGATTTTAGAATATAAATAATACCAACAATATTGAATGATATCTACAACAGCGGGTATATACCAGACGACCTGCTCAAATCAATATGTATGGCCCTACCAAAGAAATCTTGTGCGATTTAATGCGATGATTATTGCAAAATATGCCTTATCAGTCACATGACTAAGATATTACTTGTGAAACAAAATCAGTTTTGAAATTAGTGATGAACAATGTGGTTTTGTTAAGAGGTAAAGGAACGAGCAATGCCATATACATCGTAAGATCTTTAGTAGAAAGTGCCACAGATGTTACAACATATCTATACCTATGTTTCATAGACTATACTAAAACATTTGACAAAGTAAAGCACCAAGAAATACACAAAATTTTAGAAAGCATAAATGTAGACAGCAACTATCTAAAAATAATAAAGAACATGTACTGGCAACAGACAGCGGCCATAAGAACAGGAAATCAATTGGGAATGTTTCAAGAAATAAAACAGCGTGTTAGGCAAGGGTGTGTGATGTCACTATAGTTGTTTAATATGTATAGTGAGGTTATTTTAAGATCCATAAGAGGCATGCCGGGATTAACAATCGTAATATAAATCTAAGTTATCCTGATGATATAGTCTTAATCACTAAGAGTGAAAATGAGTTACAAGAAATGTTAGACATTATAGTGAAAGAAAGCAAAAAAAAGGACTCAGCCTTAATAGCAAAGAGACAGAAGTAATGACAACAACTAAGAAAAAAGACATCACCTCAGTGCAAAATAAAGACAAGTGGAACAATATTAAAGCAGATAAATGAATTTAAATATTTGGTAACTTTCTAAACCTTAGACGGAAGATGTACAACAGGGGTAAGATGCAGAATGGTTCAGGCTAAAGCAGCTTTCACCCCAAAAAATGAATGTACTATGCAATCCCTTTTTGACAATCATCATCATCATCATTTGCTATACCGGTTGGCGTAGGCGATCATGTCCCTCCACAATCTTCTATCTACAGTGCATCGTATCAGGTCTGTTGTTGACTGTTTTCCATGCCATGACACCAAGCTATCCAGTATTTTCTCTCTTTGTCGTACGCGATCTCTCTTTCCTTTTATTTTGCCATTTGCAACCAAGTATTCCAACTTCCCTCTTCTCATGATGTGCCCGAAAAATGTTGATTGCTTCTTTCTGGTGTTTTTTTTAAGAGCTCCCTTTTTGTGTTGGCCTCTTTGAGAACTTCCTCATTGGTCGTTTTAGCTGTCCAGGGAACTTTCAACATTCTTCTGGGAAATCCCATCTCTGTGGCCTCTAATCGTCGTTTCATTTGTTTGTATACTGTCCATGATTCGTTTCCATAAGTCAGAATTGGTTTTTTATAGCACCGATGAACTCTCTTTCTAATTTTTTTTTACATAGATTTGTTGCATACGATATTTTTCATTTTCTGAAATGCCATTTTGGCCTGAGAAATTCTGCTTTTTATTTATGTGGTACATCTTCCATCTGATGTTATTATTGTGCCCAAGTATTTGAAACGTTGCACTTGTTTCAGATTTGTCTCTTTTATTTTTATGCTGCATGATGGTGGTAATTGTTTATTCGATATGACCATTACTTTTGTTTTCTTACGTTTCAAACTGTAACCTCTCGTGTTGCTTTCTTTTACTATTATGTCTATCATTTCTTGTAGTTCGTTCTCTGTCCGTGCTACTGTGACTGTGTCATCCGCATATCGCAAATTATTTATGTTGCGACCGTTGACTTCGATTCCTTTTTTTGTCTACTATTGATCTCATAATATATTCGCTGTAAAGTGAAAACAAATCCGGTGACAGAACACATCCTTGTCTGACTCCTTGTTTTCTTTTTAAATTGGAATTGTCATGTCTGGTTGTTAATTCGTATAGCTGATGTTTGTTGCCAGTACATGTTTTTTTTTATGATTCGCAGATCTATGCCATCAATGTTTAATTTCTCCAGGCATATTGATTACTTCCACAAGCTTTACTTTGTCAAATGCTTTCGTGTAGTCTATAAAGTACATATATAAATATATATATATATATATATATATATATATATATATATATATAATATATATATATATATATATATATATATATATATATATCTTTCTTTACCTCTATAGATCTTTCTGTCAATGTTCTTAAGATGTATATTGCATTATTGATGCCCTTTCCTTCCACAAATCCACATTGTTCCTCACTAATTTCTGGTTTTATTTTGTTCCTTACACGTCTCATGATTATTCTTAGTAATACTTTAGTCATATGGCTCATGAGACTAATAGTGCGATGGTATTCACAATCAGTTGCGCCTGACTTCTTCGGTATGGCTACAAAGATATATTTTAGTAGATCTTCGGGTATGTGTCCAGTGTTATATATGACATTGAGTAATTTTGTATGACTTGTACTCCCAGTTCTCCTAATGCATTTATCTCTTCGATTGTTATATTGTCAGAACCTGGAGATTTATCTCTTTCCATGTGTTGAATTGCGTCCTCCACTTCACTCTGCATTATTGGTGGTCATGTTTCTTCATTTGAATTTTCTAATTCTGGACTAATCATGACAAATCACAATCTTTTTTGACAACAGAAACATGAAAAAGAGTCCTTAAATGTTATGTATAGCCATTCTTAACATATGGATGTGAATGATGGACAGTGAGACAACCGACAAGGAATTCACTGCAGTCTGCAGAAATGTGGTTTTACAGAAGAATGTTGAAAATACCATGGACAGCTAAGACGAGTAATGAAAACGTTCTGAAAAAGGCCAATTCCATATCACCCATATAAATACAAAAATAAAATAACAACGGATGTTCACAATTAAATTAATTAACACTTAATATTGACAATTTAATTAAGTAACAAAGAATTGTCATAATTAAATTAAGTAACAACGATCCACACAATTAAATTAAGTAACAAAGATAATCTAATATATGTAATTGAAATGTAAATTAAGAAAGTAGTGTAAGTAAAGTTGCCTCCATGGCTTCTTAGGTGTATGCGGAATACGGTGTTATTGACCATATTTGTCCATGACTATGACACACATATGGGTGATATGGTCGGTTTCATACCCTGTTACCTTTACTTCCTAGAATATCCTCTGGTACCTATTTTAGATGTCTGACTAACCCGAGAGTCTTGTAGGTTTGAAAAATAGAACCTGCCATTGTGATGAATCGAACCTAGACACGTATGATAAAAAAAACGAGAAAACTAACCACTGAGGCAACTGATATTAACAAATGAAGGGGAAAGAAGATCAAATGTTTTTTTTTCTCGAAATAATTTAATGTAAATACGTATTACTACTAAAAGCGATGAAATACTTGTCGCCCTTTGTCGTGCAATGAGAAAGGAGATATCTAGTATACACGTTAAGAACTCTGGAAATTTGAGGACAATTTTGGAACAAGAGATAGAGCGAAGAGGTGTTCAGTGTTATAAGAAAATTAATTGCTTGATGCAAGTTATTTACATGTCTAACACTCCGTGTCACATACACTCACTAATTTGAACTGCTTCGTCAAATCAGCCGCAGTTTTATCTCTGTAGGGGAATCTGCACCGTGTTCGTTCGTTGTAGGCTGCATTGCTAAAGTAATCAGGTATCTAAGGACGCTGCCATTATTGTGTGTACTACGTCATCATCATGGCTCATCGTATATCCCAAGAACGGCCATAAAATAATCATACGGTCTGTTGTTTGATGTGCGACGGGGATAATCTGGCGACTAACTGTGTTTTATACGTTCGGATTTGGAGTCAAAAACGATGTCTTCACATCATCAAGCGTTATACATTTTTTAAAAAATATGACGATCTTCATTATCGGGAAGACGTGAACTTCTGGTCAATATGGTGGATAGGCGGCAGGAACCATTGAAGGCTATGTATGAAAGTGTTCCTTGTTGCAGTTCCCTCATATTCCAAGTTCGACTTGTTGCAGGAGTTACTGAGTTAGGTGTTCTGTGTACACCTGGAGCTGTGTGTTTTATCCGTTTTGATCATGTTTCGATATTCCAAATGTTTACGATGAATGATGATATCGTATGTCAGGGAACACTTGGATATGTTCACTTTCTGTGCGGTTTCGCCTTATGTCTTCTGGCGTGTGCTGAGGCTGCTATGATGGGGACTACAGCTACCTTTCTTTGTTTTGGAGTTGTAATGCGTACTCCACTGGCACGGGCCCTTGAGCAATTATGGTATTTAATTCGTTTGATGTGATGCCGGGGCCTTCCATAACCAAAGAACCAAAGAACCACAGAAAATTAAACAATAGGAAGTGAACAGTTACATTCATCATCATCACGTACAATGTCTGCTGGCGAAGGAGAGCATGCTCTGCACAACGTTCGATCTCGATAGTTATTTATCATTTATGTTGTTGACCTTGTGCCAACCCGTTCACTTAAGCTGTCTTGTATCAATTCTCTCTGCTTCCCTCGATCTCTTTCTCCCTCAATTTTTCCAATTAAATTTTCAGACAAGCGTGTCACGTATGGCATCAAGGATGAAAACTGTTGTAATTATAAAGTGACGAACAATGTATACTTGAATCATACAAGGTTGTTTTCTTACTTTTTGAATTATACGATGAAATGTAAAGCGCGATGGCTATGTCGAATAGTGGCCGGTCCATTTAGAAAAAGACATACAGGGAATTTACATGTGATGGAAGAAACAAACAGTCGCAGCCATTTCCTGCTCGTTCAGCTACATGAAACGTGGCTTGATAAGTTAGTGCACAAAGTTGATTGAAAGCAAACTGCAAATGTTGGCTCGAAATATTGTCACAGTGCCAACACTAGACGAGCACAAAAGAAGAAATAACTGGACACGACAAATTTCTCCTTGGACAATAAATTAATGTTCTTTTATTCAATCATTCTCATTTATTTTCTTAGAGACATACACTAACAAATTATCGATCATTCCAGTAGTCATGTGTCAGAACGTTAGAGACAAGGCCGAAAGAATATCCGTTTTGTACTTTTTATTCAAAAAGAATTCCGAATGTCTCAAAGATGGAAATGTACTAATATCTGAACATGTAAGTGATATACGTCCGTATGTCATCAAACAGTTCACTAAATATATATATATATATATCTGCGATCAAGTCTCATTCAGAGTAGGATTCCAGATTCTCTCATCAAGTCAACGTTCTGTTTAAGTGATTATATTGCTCAATTTAGTTTCTCTTCCAGGGAGGTGGGTGTGGACATTGCTCTTCTCAATTCTGTGTACTGGGGGCAATCATGTAGAACAAGTTTTGTTATAAAATTGTCCTGTGTACAGTGGCATAGGCTGGTTGAAGCTATTTTGAATTTGGTGAATACTTTTGTGAATTTGTGAATTCTCATTCTATTGTGGCCAGCGCATAGGCGAAGTATGATGATTTGATCCCTCCTTGATAGTTGGTGGTAACCGTCCCTCTCGTTATGCTTTGGGTGTTCTCGTTTTCACTTGTCATGGTACTGACCTTTGATGATGGATTTGGCTTCATCATAAATGACCAGCTGATTCTCTTGTGGTAAACTCCCTCCCTCTTTAGCTAATTTGTCTGCGCGTTCTTTCCCACGTATATTACAGTGTGATGGTATCCACTGAATGACTACTCTCTGGAAGTTATTGCTTATATATATATATATATATATATATATATATATATATATATATAATAAAATATATGAACATCATTCAATTATAATCGTTTCTTATCGACATCAACATCATTGCTGATGACATTACTTACGGCTTTTGAAAGATTCCAAAACTGAAAAAAATAATATTTGAGATTTCAGAAACAAGAATATTATTTGTTGTATAAGTAATGATTGCAATCATTAGTCTTTCAGGTTAGCACTTGTTGATAAGTAAGAAACTGTTAACGTGAACCAATCTTTCACCAAATACATAGTTTATGTTATCAATCGACATAACAAATCATCGTCATTTATAAATCAAAACACGGAGAGTAAGACGTTTTACGCGGCCTTTATTCTCTGGTCCTATAACCCCCCCTCCCCCCCTTTCCACTCTCACACCCAGCAATAGGAACATGCTGAAACTACACTTTCAATGTTTTCATAAGTTGTACTTCATACAGGTGAGATGGATTGTTATTGCCATTCTCAGTTGTTGAACATATAACTTACAGCCTGTATGCCTCCAAGTGTTTCGTAAATCTAAGAAAATGCAAATAATTGCTTTAAAATACAAGCACAAATCTCATTTTGTTTAGAATAGTTTAATTTAGTCGACAGGTAATCGTTATTGCACATGGAACAAGTCCATAAGTTATCAGATCTCTTTCAAAGAACATCCATTAACGTGTACCAACTATCGAGACCGGTGCTGTTTTGATTTGGATTCCGACGAATCGCTCTCGTCTGACATCTCCAAGCTTGGCATGATGTTTCTAAAGCTTGTTCTTGGATGCGAATGCGGAGTCATTTTTCTAGTCTTTTTTTCGTCCTGCGTTCTTTGAGGGCATTCATAATGTCAAAGCAGTCCATTGTCTTTCGCACGATACATCATGTACATCAATCAAACTAACAAGTATGTCAGTCCGTTCATTACCACTTACACAAGAGTGATATGGCATGCCAATGATGCAGACGATTGCTATAGTAGCCTCTCCAGAGACTCTAAGCACGACAGTCGGACACAGCCATATGTGATCTTTTTAGCATACTCGTTGAGCCACTGAGAAAACACGTATGTGTATGGTTGTGTTTAACGATAGGAATTATGACTGTCACTAAAGCATTTTCTTGGCTTGAAACTATTTGTAGTAAATGCGAAAACACCACGATCTTCCATCACAGTTCTGCTTCCAAAATGAGTCGTGGAGGTAGACGAGAGTTCCGTACGGGCCAAATAACACAAACATATGTGTAAATGGAGGGAGAGAGAGAGCCAGTGGTGGGGTGTGCTAAACACTCCAAAGTATGATGACGGCTTTACAAGGAAGGAAAACAACACAATACTGACGTTTCAGCCTGTGGCCTTCTTCAGAATACAAGGACAACGACAACAAACGGTGAAGCACAATTATCTATAACTACATGTTAGATGATCAAGTGGAGAGCTAGGAGAGTAGGATTTAGAAATAAGAAAGGAGAGAAATGAATATTACATGACGAGAGGTAGGATGGGCGTCAAGATATATAAAATGCAAAAAGAGAAAGTGAAAAATAAAAATGTATCATAAAATGCACTTAGCTTCGAGCAGCAAGACAGTCCTCCGTACTGAAACAAGTCAGAATGACTAGGAGCGTTAGGAATGTGTTCAGAAAGTAACATGTGATTGATGCAAGCGAGTGGAAAGACCAGTGTCGGGGAAACAAAGAGAGGAGGGTGGGAGAAGAAGAAAGATAGGCGAAACTGCCACATTACAGGGGAACGAAGGTCAATGGTGCAAAGGAAGCTAGAAGCCCAAAAGCGAATGCCCGAAGAGGCGAACCATGCCATAAATCACTCAAACCCAGCAAGTGAGAGATCCCGCGAAGGTAAAAGAAAGAGTGAAAGAAAAGACCAAGTAGTGGATTGGAAGATTTGTGAGAAAGATATAGGTTCAACAGAATGGAAGGCCTAGAACTGGAAGAGTAGAAAGGTAGGTCAACGATGGCAGGGATTGAGTACCGGATGAAGAGATGATGAGAGGAAGAATAAGGAAACCGGTATAAGTCAAGTAGGTAGGGAGAAGGGCGGTAGAGTGATAGAGGGGTGGTCCGGAGAAAGTAAGTCACACGAGCGGTAGGGACGTATAGAGGAGAAGGAAGTAAGTCACAAGAGAGGTAGGGAAGTATAGAGGAGAAGGAAGTAAGTCACACGAGCGGTAGGGAAGTATAGAGGAGAAGGAAGTAAGTCACAAGAGAGGTAGGGAAGTATAGAGGAGAAGAAATGGAGAGGAGGGATGAGAAGCAGGTATGTAGGAAGTGGATAGGAGGAGAGGTGGTAGGTCAGAAGTGAATAAAAAGAGAGGGAGTCTGGAGGAAGTGGAGTAATGGGGGAATGGTGGGCAAGAGGTATGAACCAAAGGAGGTAAAGAAGTTGGGGAATGAAGGAACAAAAGGGGATGATGAGTGTCCTAGGAGAGGAATGAAATTGGGCATCAGGATAAGGGGAATACTGGAATAGTAGATATAGAGGGGTAGTGACTACAAGTGAGTAGAGAGGAAAGGGGTGAGTAAGGAGTAGATCAGCAGAGAGGTGGTGGGAAGGACGAGGAACAATAGAGGTGGGCAGAGAGATGGTACAGTCCAGGTGGAGAGGTAATATAGTGATAAAGAGGTGAGGGTTGTGAAGGTAGTCAGAAGAGAAAAAAAAAAGGGGGGGGGGGGTTATGGATGCAGAAGGCAAGATAAGGGTATCTCAAAGCGGATATGGAGAACAGGGATGGACGAGGAGTAGAAGACCCAAGAAGTGAAATAGGAAGAGAAGTCCAATGGTGGGAGGATGGAGTCAGAGGAAGGAGGGTCCTCAGAGGGACAGGGATACATTGATGCCACGAGGGGTGAGGCAGCCCCAACGAGCGATCAGACGGTGCTCCAGAGTGAGCCGACTGTGGTGATCAGAGGAGCATGATACTAGGCCAGTAACCAAGACATCCGTCTTACCTCGATGACCCCTCGAGTTAAAGTGGGCTGCTAAAGTGTCCACTTCTCGGGTGATGTCATTCAAGTGTTCACGGCACCGATCTCCGATACGTCTACCAGATTGGCCGATGTAGGTCAACTTGCATCGCTTACAGATGATGACATATATGATGTTCCGCGATGTGCAAGTGAATCCCTCTCTGATCTCGAAAGGACCATTAGAGAAGAGGACAGTGTCGGTCTGGAAAACGTGGTCACAAGTTTTACACACGCTGCGGTTACAGCGGATAGTGCCTCGATGGCTGAAGAGGGCGGCAGGAAGACGGCCCCTGACAAGAAGGTCTCGGAGGTTCCGGTCACGTCTGAAGGCCACTAATGGCGGGTCGAGGAAGAGTAGACGAGTAGTAGGGTCAGATCGAAGAATAGGGAGGTAGCGGTGGATGGTCCTAATCACAGCGTAGTGGTGAGGGTGATGGGTAAGGGCCAACATTACTCTGTCCGAGGGGGGATGAGTAGAGGGGGTAAGAGCAGACTGACGTGAAGTGTGGTGAACTCGACGCAGGGCAGGGAGGACAGCTGATTCTGGATAAAGCCGCGGGGCTAAAGAAGTCAAGCATAAGGTGGCCGTTATGAAGAAAATCTTGATCGTCTTGGCAAAGGCGACGAAGTCTGAGAAGCTGAGAATAGGGAAGAGAGTTCTTGCAGGATGTCGGGTGAGAGGAGTCATAGCGGAGGAAACTGTGGGAGTCAGTGGCCTTGTAGAAGACCGAGGTAAGAAGATGAGAGGTGCCCAAAGAGACTGAGATATCTAGGAAAAATACGGAGGAGGTAAGGGATGTGGAAGGTGATGTGGATAGGGGCGTGGAAATGCCCGACATATTCGATGAAACGGGAGATTTCATCCTCAGGAAGGTCAGACAAACCATTGCAGTCATCAATGTACCTACGATACATAAAGGGAAGAGTACCATCGTAGGTTTGGATAATTTGGTGCTCAAGGTAACCCATGAAGAGACAAGCATAGCTAGGGCCCATTTTAGTGTCAATCGCCACACCGCTAATCTGGGTGAAGAAATTGCCATTGAACTCAAAAGAGTTGAGGTTCAAGACTAATTCCGCTAGACGGAGGAGGACGCCAGTAGCGATGTAAGGTTGGATCATACGGTCCAGGAAAAACTGAAGAGCTAAAGGGCCTTCGGAGTGGGCTATGTGTAAATGGCTGCTTCACTCTTAGAAGAGTTCTAGAAAATTAAGGCTTGAACTACTGTCTCAGCGAACAGTGTATTATGTTACCTACTTTATCTGTACAGTGTGATGATGACGATGAATGACGTTCTGCACTCTGATGACACTCGTAACCATTCCTAATCAGCGTCAGACTGGGTTCTTCCCAGTCCTAATACTTGCTAGCTTGTGACTCTTCCTGTGTAAGCACAGTGAAAACTAAAGTGGTTAATTTTCGTTTGTTTGGAGGTCTACAACACACATTTACATACCACCTTTCGTTGGTGGACGACCGTATAAATCTAATTATGGAGAAATGGGATGATCCTGGCTTCAAGAAAAAAACTGAGACATTAAATCCAATAAAATCCAGAGTTAATCTCTTGTAAATCCTCTAGGTCAAATGCAGCAGCAAAGGTTTCTGTGTCTGCATGAAACCATTATATACACCATGGACAATGACCCCACAATTAAAGCAAACCTTTCTTTTTCGAACGTTACAATACGAGAGTATTTGTAAGAAGACAACATCTTTCCAGCTAGTAGGTTAATTTCTTGGAAATTATTTTCTCCAATGATTTATCCACTGTGTACATTCATCGTCATCATCATTGAGAGCCGTCTGTGCATCGATGGTTGGCCACCATGTTGCGTCATTCCACTCTGTCTCTTGCTTTGATGGTGCAGATTGTCATAGGTTGACTTGTCCATCTTTTGATGTTACTGTTCCATGTTAGTCTTGGTCTGCCTCTACCTCTTATACCTTGTATTGTCCCTTCCAATATTACTTTTATTAGGCTGTTGTGTCTTTTAACATGCCCACAGCATTGCATGTATCTTGTTCTAATTGTGTATAGTAGTTTTCTTTTCATTTTTAGTTGATTTAAAACTTCTTCGTTTGTTTTCTTTTCTTTCCATCCAATTCTACCTATTCTTTTATTGATCCACATTTCAAAGGCTTACATTTTCTGTTCTGTTTTCTTGTCTAATGTCCACGTTTCTGCACCATACATGAATATTGCGAAGATGTTATGATTTGCTATTATAAGTTTTAGCCCTGGAGCTATTTGTTTTGATGTTTGTGTATTTTTTATGGCATTAAACTGTTTACATTGTACATTGTAAATAAGCGATAGCTTTGTGTTTGTATACAGTCATTTCCCAGAGTAGGTAGTGGTATCCAAAAACAATGAAGCCAGTCTTCATTGACAATAGAGCTTACGATATAGCCATATATATATGGCCTATTTCATCTTGTCAGACGGTCTAGTGGAGGCTATTGTGTGTAAGGTCCATTTCGTCTTGTCAGACGGTCTAGTGGAGGCTATTGTGTATAAGGTCCATTTCTTCTTGTCAGACGGTCTAGTGGAGGCTATTGTGTGTAAGGTCCATTTCGTCTTGTCAGACGGTCTAGTGGAGGCTATTGTGTATAAGGTTCATTTCTTCTTGTCAGACGGTCTAGTGGAGGCTATTGTGTGTAAGGTCCATTTCGTCTTGTCAGACGGTCTAGTGGAGGCTATTGTGTGTAAGGTCCATTTCGTCTTGTCAGACGGTCTAGTGGAGGCTATTGTGTATAAGGTCCATTTCTTCTTGTCAGACGGTCTAGTGGAGGCTATTGTGTGTAAGGTCCATTTCGTCTTGTCAGACGGTCTAGTGGAGGCTATTGTGTATAAGTTCCATTTCATCTTGTCAGGCGATCTAGTGGAGGCTATTGTGTATAAGGTCCATTTCATCTTGTCAGGCGATCTAGTGGAGGCTATTGTGTATAAGGTCCATTTCATCTTGTCAGGCGATCTAGTGGAGGCTATTGTGTATAAGGTCCATTTCATCTTGTCAGGCGATCTAGTGGAGGCTATTGTGTATAAGGTCCATTTCGTCTTGTCAGACGGTCTAGTGGAGGCTATTGTGTATAAGGTCAATTTCGTCTTGTCAGACGGTCTAGTGGAGGCTATTGTGTATAAGGTCAATTTCGTCTTGTCAGACGGTCAAGTGGAGGCTATTGTGTATAAGGTCAATTTCGTCTTGTCAGACGGTCTAGTGGAGGCTATTGTGTGTTTTTGTCAGCTTCTCTCGTGGCTAATTCTACCACCGTTTGACAAAGTCACACGGCCACAGAACGAAAACAAGTCAGGCTCACTGATCCACATTGTTTTCCATCCTTTTTCATGAGTCTTTTCTCTTATAAGTTTTGCCTTAGCTCAGTATCAAATGTTGTTATTCCATTCTATATGCATGTTCTCCATTATATGCGATCACTTGCCAGATGTTCCCAGTCATTTTCGCAGATGGAGAAGTCAGTCAGAGTTGACCTACAGATATATCTATGTCGATATAGATACTTGCTATTAAAATAAGAAGACATGTACGTCCACAGTTGGCACGTTAATGAGCGGTTCTATATCCCCTAAGTTATAAAGCTGCATGTCCTTATATATATATATATATATATATATATGGCCTTCTCCCTCTTGTATTTATTCCCGTTTCTATGGAGCTCATCTTGTCATCTGTTAGAATCAGAAATGAAACAGCAGAACTATTCCTTGACATTTGAAAACAAAGCTGGGCAAGCAAGTAACAGACTAGATATGATACGACAGAGATGCGGCTTTATCAAGAAATATTTACCCGTTTTAAGGAATTTAGAAAACAATCATCAGTCATTTTTGTCACATTATGATATAAACCTCATCCAACTTTTGTAAACAGCAAACAATAATAATTTTGTTATTTTGTAATGGGGAACAAATACGATTCTTTGTTCATGTCATGAATTGTTTTTTTCTATACAGATAGGCACAACTATAAATGTTGTATGAGAACTTGAGTGAAGTTAATTTTTTTTTTCAAGTTTGTCCAGCTTCACTAAGGATGATCATAGTAGGTCCTGGACAATGCCTACCACGTCAGAACCTTCTCCATATTATTATACGCGATGAACAATGTGTATATTTATTGTTTGTTTTATGATGAAGGTTTGTGTATTACAAGCAGAAACTCACATGCTAATCTTATGAATTAACACACGCCTACACTTTTGAATTCTGTTGGAGCACGAAAGTCTGCACCAATATTATCTAAAAACCTGCGTTTCACTACGAATTAGCAATTACATGCAATTTTCATGAAACTTGAATCGATGAGTTTCAAATACGCGCTCTGATACGCATATAGGGAGCGGCGATAGGTCAATGGTTAGTAAACTGGACTACAAAGGACAAGAGCTATGGTTCGATCTCAACCGACGCCTCCGAGTTCCCCCAGCCTAACATGGGTATTTGTTTGTTTACTGTGCTACGCATACTTCGAATTGCCTGAAGGAATAACGGGATACATAATTCAGATCTCAATTGTTTTGTGAAACCAGAAAATAAGTTACTCCCCAAAAGCTGGCGTCCAAGATAAGCGAACTAATCCATGGAGTGCGGGCTGGACTTTCTTTCTCTCGAAGACATTTTCTTTGCTTTAGAGAAATCTGAAAACGTTAACAAGAATGAATTACATATAGGTGCAACTTAGAAGAGATGCTCAAACGTAGATACCGCTAGACAGGGATAATAAATGCTCGCCCTAGAGTAGGAAAAATCAAACTGAGATATGTATGTGGTATCTATCCAAGCTGGAAAGAAATGACATCATACTGTAACAACAACTTACATCGAAACACATTTCATTGTATCCCAATAATATAATCCAATGCTTGTATCACTATCTTCCTCTTTGAGCGGTCACTACTGGTAGACACATAAGAGCATCAGTAATGAATATTTGGACACCAGCATCCCGACTGACCGGTCTTAAGTTGATGTTCACAACAGACATTCATCAGATATGAACGCTCTCAAAGCCATGGTATAGATCTATGACCAATACGTCCCTAAATCAACACATAATTTATTAAATACTTAAGAAGCAAAATAAAATTGTGTAATCAATGTTTGTTAACATCCTCATTAATCAAATATATAACTTACTCTGTGGTTCATAAGTTGCAGCTAAATATAAGATAAGATATTCCATGTCACATTTTTGTTTCACAAATAGTTCTGAATCGTTGTGATAACTCTGTCAACAAAATCTTGAGTAAATACCTATTTATGCTGATGTGTGTATTTTGGAAATGCTAACATATTTATCTTTCATAGTTTGTTATGTGTCGGTTAAGTTAGATGATAATGAATTTGTACAACTATAGCCAGTAACGAAAGTATGTAAAATGTATGACCAATAACACCATATTCCCTATACGACACTTGGCGTGACGGGGGTACTTTACTTTTTTTACTTTTATAGCCAGTAACGATATTTGAGTATTGCCATCATAACTAAATACAGTAACGAAGCGGACAATGTTTTTTTTTTCACGAAGAGTCTATGTGATGGCATTATCATGCATTAACAATTAAGGTCCATCAATACAATAAAGAAACCAAACGATTTAGATATAATTCAACAGAATACATTATTCCTATCAGGTACACATTTTTATTTTATTGTCTACAAACAGTTTGTTATATAAGTTCTTACTAATATTTTGCTTCACATACTTTACCTTATGAGCGGTTGGAGCAATACCCTTAAATGGAGCCTACAGTTTAAGAAAAGAAGAGGCTACATTTAAGTTCATTATTTAACACATCTACGGCTACTTAAAATGATTTTATGTACGAGAGAAAAGATGTACGAATTACTTTCTCTTGAGAGGGTAGCGACTGTTTAAAGTACTTTATGATTTCTTAATGTAATAATTAGTCTAAGTAGTTCTAAGTGTTTTAAGAATAGTTAATGTTTGTTTTTATTTTGTCCTTCGCTTTTTACTTTACCCAGCTTTCATCTTTTGCAAAATGTTTTTGCGTGTTATCCATTTTCCCCTACAAGCCTTATGCACAGGGGTATCTCGCCGCACAGGCAGACAATTTCGATCTTCTGAGGTACTCATATTTTATTCCGTCATTAAGTAATTGACGCTTCAAGTCGGAGCTCACTGTCGATTGCTGCAGAGAGATATATCACAAATAAAATCCCAACTGGTGCAGCCGGGATTTGAACTCGCAACCGTATGTCTCAAGACTGGCGTCTTGCCTCGAAACCAACTAGTCCCGTAAGTTAATTGTTAAAAATGTCCCTCATAATGTTGTTCTCCGCAATTCAATATACCAATACTTGTTTATGCTATATAGTCGATTCCGGAAATGCTACTATAAAGTTACATTAATTTTAAGATATTTTAAAAAATAATATTGAATTATAAGACATTTATTCAGCGTGTATATATTTATTCTTGAAATTATGAAATATATCTATGGCCCAGCTGTTCTTTTTGCTTTCAGTTCAACTTCAACATGTGGATACATATTATTACCTTGAGTAGTCATAGTGTCATATTAAACGTTTGTGTCCACTGCATGCTTTTTACATCTTGAAACAGCTACACAAACAAGTATTACCCCATTACCAGTATTTATTGCTGAGAAAGTAGGTCCCATATTCACACTTCACGTTTACGCTGCTAGTCATCTAATCTAAAATATTCCAATCAATTTTAAATGTTACTTCTGAAAGTGGAACAATTTTCAGTCAGACCACGGCTGAGCTGAGTTATATATACTCTGACGTCACTGATAACAATTATATATGTGGAGAGAATAGAATCACGCTGAAGTATACATGAGTGAGATATAAGTGATATCATATCCAAGTCGGTGACACAGTGCTGGATAACAATAGAGACAAACTTATATTTTATGATTCGCTACTTGTCTAACTTTGGAAGTTACTCCCCTACAACGGTTCCCTTATCTCTTATAAGCAATTAATACCCTAGAACGTTGATCGTGGGTGTAGAACACACGTACATGAGCATATAAACTGTAGGTATCTTACTTTAATCAGTTATTCCTATTGAATGTCCTTGCCTACATATTAATAATTTATTATCACATTAACCAATATAACTATGTTCATTTCAATAGGAAATATACCTTAACGCTTACACCGGTTACTGAAAAGTTACTTTAGTCGGTCATGATGAGAAGTAGACAGTTCAATGTACCATGAGAAGAGCGCATACACAATCATCAAGTACCGTGCCTGCTGATGTAGGTGGTCATGTCCCTCCACAACTTTCGATCTCGACAGTTAGTTATCATTTCTGTTGTTTACCTTCTGCCAGGCCACAGTCTAAAGCTGTCTGCTATATTTTCTCTTTGTTTCCCTCAATCTCTTCGTTCCCCGATTTTCCCAGTTACAATATATTCCAGGTGATTCCTTCTCATTACATGGCTAAAATATAATGATTGCTTCTTCTTAATGTTGGATATTAACTCTCTTTTTTGCTTTTGCCTCTTTCAGAACGTTTACATTGCTCTTCTTAGCTGTCCATGGTATTCTCTACATTTTTCAGTAAAACCATATCTATGCAACCTCCTGTGATGTTCTTGTCTGTTGTCATAGTGTCCATGATCCACATCCATATGTTAAAATTGGCTCTACATAACATTTAAGAACTCTTTTTCTTGTTTCCATTGTCAAAAATGTGTTGCACTGTATCGTCCTAATTTTTTTTTTAAAGATTACTTTTGCCTGAACTGTTGTGCTTCTCACCTATGTTGTACATCTACTATCTGCGGTTAACATTGTTCCCATATATTTAAATTCATGTACATGTTTTAATATTTTGTCACTTGTCTTGATTGGGCATTGCAGTAAAGTCTGCTTCTTTGTTGTTACCATTACTTCAGTCATTTTGCTATTAAGTCTGATTCCTTTATTTTTGCTTTCCTTCACCATAATGTCTAATATTTCGAGTAGCTCAATTTTACTCTTAGCGGTTAAGACTCCTTCTTCAGCATACCTTAGATTATTTATATTATGACCTTCTGTTATTTTAGGCATGTTCCTTGTGGATCTTAAAATAATCTCACTTAACATATTATGCAAATATGTTGATAGTAACAACCTTTCCTAACACTCTGCTGTGTTTGTTGAAACATTCCCAATTGATTTCCAATTCCTTGGTTGCTGTTTGTTGCCAGTATATGTGATTTATTATTATTAGATCTTTGCTGTATACTTATTTATGCCTTCTAAAGTTTTGATTATTTCTTGGTGCTTTACTTTGTAAAATGTTTTTGGTATAATCTATGATACATAGGTATAGATCTGTTTTCACCTATATGACTCTTTCTACTAAAGACCGTTTGATGTATATGGCACTGTTCGTACCTTTACATATTTACATTCATACAAAATAGTGGATATATAACATATAAAAATACATTATTTCATACTTTCTAAAAAAAAAATCAATTTTTTTATTGTTTAATAATCAATTTCAATTTTTTTACAACTGCTGAGTTAATTTACAGAAACAAATTTAAATTTTCAGAATTACATTGGCTTATAAATTGTTTTGAAAATGTCTTATCTTTTATATATGTACATAAATATATATATATATATATATATATATATATATATATAAAACCTCGAGGCTGAAAGGTAAATGAGGAAGGACAGAAGAATATATATATATATATATATATATATATATATATATATATATATATATATATATATATATATATATATATATATATATATATATATATATATATAAATATATATATTTAGTGCAGAATGAGGGATTGAAAAGTAGAACTATTACATTCCTGGTGGGAAAATGAGGGACTGTTATTATAGACCAATACAAATGTAACAGTTGGAAACTCGGAGAAATAGTTTAAATCGTGATATACACCCATGTTAGATCTACATAAGAGTAGTAGAAGTAAAGACCCCGTCACACCAAGTGGCGTATAGGGAATATGGTGTTAGTGTAAGTTAACAGTACTTACTCCTAAATTTTCTTTCGTCAGTTTGACCATCTGAGAAGGCATGTGGATTAATTGTTAGAAAACAAAATCACAGTTCTTTTCCTATATTCCCCACCTTCTCATAATTGCCTTCACCTTGTGGTAGCTACACAGTTCTATGTCTTGTTTTTCTCGAACATTCTACCACTGACATTTAAAGTTTTATAATTTGTTTCCGTCTCCTATCATTTTCTTACATTTCTATCTCAGACAGGGGAAGTCAATTGTTGTGTCTCACTGTAGTCCTAGACTGTTTCCATGCGAGTGAATTGACATATTTGGCGACCGGTAGTCATGACACAGGCGTCCCCGCCACCCTTATAGTGTCAAGGCGCTAAAGGGAAGAAACAATGTTCTCCTCAGGTAGGTCGCTTTTGGACGGTCAGAATGTATTCTGCTGTGAAGCTCTGTATAAAGAGTTGCCTATTCATTCTTACTGCCTCTTGTTGCTACTTCAGGTGTCTTGCACTGGCGAAAATTGATCATTACTGTTAACCATTTTAAATCAAATATTTTCTTTTCCAAGTATTTCATGTACATTTAGTCAACAACCGCGAAAATAGTTGATATAACTATTGATCAGAGAAGAATAAATATAAACGTATAGAACCCTACCTATTGAAATGATTGTTTTCAATAAACAACCAAAGGAAACATAAACTTTTCACTAACATAGAATCGTTTTTTTTGTTTGTTTAAAAAGTACGTAGTTCTCAATTGAAGTTCGATAAATGAGTGTCAAGACTCAGCTTTTGTGAGACATTTTTGACAACTTTGACAACTGGTGATGTTTTTATTCATACTCTTCTTACAATGCTTGACCACAGTTGTTCTTATTAATTTATTTTTTAGAGTTCCCTATATTATAATGCCTTACAATCTTGTGCAAGGCTAGACTTGTTGGTTCTATATTTCATCACATATTTTACTACACTCAAGGGCGTCAATAACCTTATATATTTCTAGTTAGAGGTTCGTTACAAGCTTTCAAATTATTCTCAATCCCTCGGTCCCATAACACTTGTAATGTGATGTGTAACAGATATGCTGTGTGACTTGTTCATAGTGCCCATCTAATTTACGTTATTTCAGCGATAGGTCCTCTACAGTTATGCACTTTCCCCACCCTCGAAGCTTATAAATAGTGCATAACACGTAATTGCTAATGTTTCTGATTTGTTGGAATATCGCGATATAAATAGTAACTCACTATAGGGTCCTATAGTCATTTAAACTTGCTCAAGTTATAAGAACGGATAGGTTGGCTAGCTGTGCTGTCGTTAAAAACGACCAACCAATGGATTGGGCAGACATCATTAATGCCCTCCGAGATGGTGGACGGGCATATGTCTTCGACAACCATGAATCCCTGTTACTCCTTCGGATGAATGAGATGGGAGTTAAAATGGGCACAACCAGAAACTAGCAACTTAGTGGGCGTATAAGAAGACTTTACCAACACAGAACTGGAGTCGTCATGATGCTGCGTAATTTGTGAGGAGGTGAACTGTGCACCCATGGACATGTTCGGAGTGCAATGATGATGACCCGCAAATAACTCAACAACTTAATTGATATCAACTAAATATTTATTGACGACGCTTCATTGAAATCCCCAGATGACCAGATGTGGCAAAAGTAAGGTCATTTCTTCATTAATAAATCGTGACCACAAACCACTTTGTAGTCCATTCTATCAATTTCCTCTTATGTTTAAATTGGAGGACGAAGTTTCCTATTATTTTACACATCATTAAAACGAATGTCACGTAGTGCAGTGACGTTATATTAACACCTTCATATTGTGCGTTCGATTTCCTATTCTCAGTATGTTTTACTGTGAAAAGATTGTTCACAATGAATCGAAATATACGCATGTTCTGTTCTCTACGATAACTAATCCTTGCAGCTCATAAATCGAATTACTTACTTGTTCGCTTAACTTTATAATCTGAAAAAGAACAATTGATTTTATAGTTGAAGAACACGTTTGTCAATACAGCTTCATATTACCCGATCTACTAATCTATTACCACATGCACTTTCCATTGAGCTTTTTTTATGAATGTTCTGAACCAATTCAACTATTATGATGTCTCTTCAGGCTTGAGTGTAGATAACAATGTTTATGTGTTCTTCAACGTTACTATGGTATCGCAAGAAAACAGTAGTGTAGAAAGAACTATTAAAATGTTATCACAAATTCTAATAGGACCTGCCACAAGTTAAAGAAGTCAATGTGCTAACTTGCACTTAACACTTTTCTCGGGTGAAAGTTTTGTGAGACCTAGAATAAAGATAAAACTAGTGTTTGATACATTATTTAAAATTTCAGTAATAAAACGATGTCAGCCAATGTTTTAGATATTTAAATAAATGATTGAGATAATGGAAGAATCTTGAATTCGGTAGCATCGGGTCCTAACGTAGCTGTCATGAGTTAAAAATAAATGAATCATCATGCATTTAGTCAACTTTCTTCAGATTGTGTAGTTTGATCGATCGTGACTGGGACTACAACTATCTGGTGACTTTGGCTTGTCGGCTACTATGTGTGCGTGTTTATATATGTAAAGTAAGGCTCCCTCCACGCCTTGCAAGGTTTAAGTGGAATATGGTGATAGTGACCATTTTATTCTATGGCAACGACACATTTTTTGGATGATGTGGTCGATATCACGCCAGGGCGCCTTTACTCCCAAGAGAAAAATCTCTGGTACCAATTTTTAGAGGCTGGGTGAACACATGAGCTATATATATGTACGTGAGGTCATAAACTAGGAAACCATTTCAGAATTAACGAGAATTAAAAACCATTTACATTGAGTGGATATGAATGGAATACACTAGCAAACTATTTCACAATGTCTGTGAACTAAACAACGAATTAATATACCTGGATATGACTGATCTCAAACAATAAAATATTCCAAATATAAGGGTTTAGTTAATGTCCTAGTATTTATATTATTTTATTTTTACAAATATATTTACTTTACTTGTACCGTTACTTCCCTCCGTCCCTATTGTCCTATAATCTTTGAGGGAATATGAAGTTGTTGGATATATGTATTTTGTTGTGTTTTCTGCAGGTTGCTGAATGTGATGTCTGCTATCTCAATAATTCATCGTCTTATAGGTATGCCTTTTCCATCCATCACCTATTACTGAGTGATACATATCTCAGAGATATGCTGCGTGCTGTTCTAATGTTCAAAGGTTATACATCATATGTATCCCATATGTATCACATATATTTATTTTTTTTTAAATCTACTTCAACTATTTCGGGAACTGTTTTCAGCCGATACACGTTCCGGTAAACTTTATATATTGCAACAGTTCCATAATTATTATTTTATAGTGATGTGTAATGTTATGTTTCCAAATTAGTAATATTATCCATCAGCTACTGAGTCTAACATTTGTTACTGGCGTAAACGAGTAGTAAAGATAAATTACTTTGTCCAGTGATCGACAATCCCTGGAGGTCAGCATTACCAGATTCTTCATCACCTCATACTGATATTACAGACAAACCTACATCACCTTTTTCTGATCTGCAACAACAGAAATGTGTCACCTACTTTGTGTGTTTTTTTCAAGACTAACGACCTGAACGTTTTCCCAAGCTCAGACTTTCATTTATAAAACTCTATTAATATAATAATATAAGAAGAATGGTGATAATACCATGGTCCGCTTAAGAAGAGTAAAGGAAACGATCTGAAACAGGACAAAGCAAAAAAAGAGAGCTAATTTACAAAATTAGGAAAACAACCAATCATCATTTGTTGGCCATGCAATGAGAAGAGAACAGCTGGAATATATTGTGACAACTGGGAAAATTGAGGGGCAAAGAAATAGAGGGGAGCAAAGGAAAAAAAAATAACAGAGACAGCTTAAGAGAATGGCTTGGCAGAATGTCAACAACATAAATGATAAATAACTGTCGAGATCGAAAGTTGTGGAGAGGCATGATCACCTACGCCAACAGGCACGGTACTAGATGAGATGATGATGATTAGTAACACGATCAGTGATAACTGTTGGTACCAAATTAAACGAGCTGTTCATGGCATTTACGCATGTTAGTAGAGTCCTGACTCAACCCACGATCCGTGTTCTAGACCTGTTTACTTACTGTCTCTGTGGAGTTCTTGGTATCGACAATCTAAGCAGACAGGAAATATGTACAATTTCATGAATATAAGATTACATATACATTATGTATTTTATTTCAAGAACCATTCACTCACTAAATCATGCTCTCACTCAAACAGTATCACTCGTTCACACACTCTAAAACTCGAACAAGAAGAATTCACTCACATACTCATTATGTTAAACACATATTCACTCGGTTTGTAACCCAATTACTCAGACTGAATCACTTATTCATTATCCTATCAGTCTGTAATCACAATTACTCTTATCACTTATTCACGATTCCATTAGTTTGTAACCACGATTACTCACACTCTCACTCACGCACTCAATCACTCACTCAATAACTCATTCACTCACTCACTCACAAATTTACTCATTCACTCAATCAATCACTCATTCACTCACGCAATCATTCATTCACTAATTCACTCACTCAATCACTCATTCACTCAAGCAATCACTCATTCACTCACTCAATCACTCATTCACTCATTCACTCACTCAATCTCTCATTCACTCATTCACTCACTCATTCACTTTTTCACTCACTCATTCACTCATTCACTCACTCAATCACTCATGCACTCATTCACTCACTCAATCACTTACTCACTCATTCACTCACTCACTCATTCATTCATTCATTCACTCATTCACGCATTCACGCACTCAATTACACAATCACTCACTATACCACCTATACTTTGGGATCGCTGAAGCATAGATGGAAGCAACTTGCTATCTCAACCTATCTCTACCAATCACACTTTTGTATCTAAAATGTTTAGTTTCGAAGTGTACCCCATATACCGATGTTCACTCTCCCCCCACATGTATTCCTTGACTTTATTTGATTTTCCTTTATCGTTGTAGTGTTCTATTACAGCACGCTCTATTATTTATAAATTGTTTTCTTTTGTTCTACAATATCTGAAAATGAATGAGAATCTCCTGAAGATAATGATATTTCCTAAAGACAACTTTTCTTTGTCTTCCTCTTTTCTTCCTCATTTACCTTTCAGCGCCGAAGGGAGATATAATTTGCTGTCTTTTGCTCTTCTGCTCGCTTCTGATGCTTTTATGTTTCCTAGTGCTTCTAATATCCCAACCATCCATCTTTTTCGTGGTCGAACCTTGGGTCTGGTGTTCTCACAAATTTTGTTGAGTGCTCGTTGTGTTGTTTTTTTTATCTTTCTGTCTTGTCACGTGGCCAAACTATTTTATCTGTTGTTTCTTCATATATCCTATGGCGGGGGATATTGCTAGCTTTTTTCTCAGTTTTTCATTTCTGATCTTATTACTCAGATTGTTTCCTATCATTCGTCTGATACATTTATCTCAGTAGAGGTTATTTGTCTTTTTGTTCTTGCATTTAGGATCCAGACCTGGCATTGGCAGCACAAGGTGGGGATGAAGATATTAAGGTATAGTGCTCGTTTTGCCTCTAGAGTTATTTCCTTGTTGGACAATATTGGTGAAAACTGTCCAAGGATGTGCCCACTTTATTGCATCTTGATTCTATCTCTGCCATTTGTGAATTATCGTTTGTCACTAAACTTCCTAGGCATTTGAATTAATCTACTTGTTTTAGTTGCCTGCCTTCTATAGTTAAGTTAATGTTCTGTTTATTTTTGGCTAGATTCATGACTTCTGTTTTGTTGATATTTAGTTTAATGTTCTATTTTATGCCTGTGCTGTTGAGCTTATTTAAATGTTCTTGTAGGTCTTCTAGAGTTTCATGTATTAGTGCCTGATCGTCTGCAAATAAAATCTATTTGATCTTCTCTGTCTCTGATGGGTTTTGCTAACGTGTATATATAGTCCATGTATGTAATAAACAGTAGGAGTGATAGTACGCACCTAAAAACAACTGGTGGAATTAAAATAAACATTCAACAACATGGTGCGGATTTAGGAGATGATGGCAATGATTCCATAAACGGGTCTTGAGGAAGATTTTCTATTAAACGAGACACAATGTATCTCTATTGGCCTTCAATACAACGCAAACATTTTATATTAAACGAGACACAATGTATCTCTATTGGCCTTCAATACAACGCAAACATTTTCTATTAAACGAGATACAATGTATCTTCTATTGGCCTTCAATACAACGCAAACATTTTCTATTAAACGAGACACAATGTATCTTCTATTGGCCTTCAATACAACGCAAACATTTTCTATTAAACGAGACACAATGTATCTTCTATTGACCTTCAATACAACGCAAACATTTTCTATTAAACGAGACACAATGTATCTTCTATTGGTCTTCAATACACCACAAACATTTTCTATTAAATGAGACACAATGTATCTTCTATTGGCCTTCAATACAACCCAAACATTTTCTATTAAACGAGACACAATGTATCTTCTATTGACCTTCAATACAACCCAAACATTTTCTATTAAACGAGACACAATGTATCTTCTATTGACCTTCAATACAACGCAAACATTTTCTTTTCTACGTGCAACGCTAAGATAGATCGGCCAACATGCCATCAACGGTATGATGGGACGATTATTTTATTTCTGAAGAATCAAAAATTTGTTTACTTACAGACGCTTATTAAATTTGAATGTAATCATTACGTGGTTTACGATATGTATAGTATACGTTTTTCTTTATTTATCTCAATCCACACACACAAATTGTATGTTTAATCACTTACTTTCTTTGCCAACGCAAGTATCTGAAAATAAAGATGAGATATTTCATCTCAGAAAACATTTTTCTATACATATTCTTGTGTGCACGCGTTGAACATAACACCCAGTCTATAGGTCTTCTATAAATCACTGCGAATTTATGATTTCACTTTGTAGTTAATTCTGAAGTTTAGAAACTATTCCATTTGTCGTTACTTTACAGCGAACCATACTTGATGACGATATTTTATAGTTGTCAAATCAGTGAAAGTAAACAATAGAACATATGGTTTAAATATATATAGTATGTCGCGTTTAATGAATTAAATAATAACACAAACTTGAAAAGGATGGTCTAGTTGTCTAATATGGTGGATATGGGTTTATTAAATATATAACCTTCCAAAAATACGAAAGCTTTAGTGAAGTTATACATAACTAGCTAACGTAAACGAATAAAATATAACTGATCGAAGCATACAACGAAGAATGTACACATTGTTTCAATATAGTTGAATAAAATAATGTGATTGACTTCCACAAACTAATTCCTTAGCTACGACAGAATGCACAAAACAATAACGATAAGACTTAATAAGTTATCAGATGTCTGTACGAGGACTGGGATCGCTACTGCTATTTTAAAACTAGAGATTAATGTTTAAAATGTGCTTTTATTAGAAGATAATAAAAGGAACAGACTCTCCATCGCTCAGTTATTGTTGATGAAATAATGCTATAGTTTCCCCCTCTATAAAGTGACCGTCACATCTTTGAAAACATTGTGACTTTAATGATGATTTTCTTACGCAGATAAAACCGAATTTTAACAAATGGATTAATTAATCTAAGAGCGGGTCAATCGAGAACGAATCCAACCTCACATACTAATGAGCAAGTTCAAATAACAACTGCTCTAGCACCACACCACGAGATACACAAGACATGTAGAGTGTAGCACAGTGTAGCTTTAATGTGGATGGAAGATATTACAAACGAGCTCTAAGTTGCAGGTAAATTCAAACCTTCCGCGGAGGTGTTAATAACACACACAACACATATACATGTTAGATAAATAAAGTAAACATCATTAACGAGTAAGGCGTCAAATATTTTACTTCTTCTTCTTCCACTTTCCTTCCTCATCTGCCTTTCATTTTCGAGGGAAGATATAATTTGCGGTTTTTTGCTCTTCTGTTCGACTCTGCTGCTGGTATGTTTCCTAGTGCTTCTAATATTCCATCGATCCATTTTTGTCGTGTTCGACCCATGGGTGTGGTGTTCTCACAACGTTTGTTGAAGGCTCGTTGTGTTGTGTTTTGTTCTTTCTGCCTTGTCACGTGGCCAAACGATTTTATCTGTTGTTTCCTGATATATTCTATGGTGGGGGCTATTCCTAGCTTTTTTCTCAGTTCTTCATTTCTGATCTTATCTCTCAGACTGTTTCCTGTCATTCGTCTAACACATTTCATCTCTGTAGAGATTATTTTTCTTATTGTTCGTGCATCTAGAGTCCAGGTCTGGCATTTGTAGCACAACGTTGAGATGAAGATTGTATTGTATAGTGCTCGATTTGCCACCAGAGTTATTTTCTTGTTGGACAATAGTGGTGATAGTAGTTCGATGATTTGACATGCTTTGTTGTATATGGATTCTATCTCTGCTGTTTGGGAATTATCGTTTATCATTAGACTTCCTAGGTATTTGAATTCCTCTACTTGTTTTAGTTGTCTGCCTTTTATAGTTATGTTGATATTATGTTTATTTTTGGCGACATTCATGACTTCTGTTTTGTTGATGTTGATTTTCATGTTGTATTTTATGCCTGAGATGTTGACTTTGTTTAAGTGTTCTTGTAGGTCTTCTATTGTTTCATGTATTAGTGCCTGATCGCCTGCAAATAGAAGCTCGTTGATCTTCTCTGTCTCTGATGGGTTGCATATATGGTTCATGTATGTAATAAACAGTAGGGGGGATAGTACGGACCCCTGTCTTACACCTGATCTAACTTCGAAGTGGTCTGTGTAGCCTGCTGCTGTTCTGACCCTGCAGCTGCTGTTGACGTAGAGACTTTTAATAAGGTTGATTAGATGTTGGCTTACTCCGTATGTTGTTAGTACTTCCCCACAGTTGTTCTATGTTTACTCTGTCGAATGCTTTTTCCTGGTCAATGAAGGCTATGTATAAGTTGTGATTGTGTTCTGTGGTATTTTTCTGCAAGCTGTTTTAGTGTGAATAGTGCGTCGGTACATACCTCTGTTTTTTTGGAACCACATTTGGAAATCGCTTTACTGTAGTTGTATTATTGATCTCATCCTTTTTTCCAATATTTTGACGTATAGCTTTCCTACATGGCTGAGAAGAGATATACCTCTATATTGTTTACAGTCTTTTTTTGCTACATTTCTTTTTCCATATTGTTGTGATGATTGCCTGATGCCAGTCTTCTGGGTCTTGTTGTTGGTGCAATGCAGCATTAAATATTCTGTGCAGCCATCGCATTCCTGTTTCTCCCGCTGCTGCTATTATTTCTATTGATATGTTATCTATCCAAGGTGCGTTGTTTCTTGGTGCATATTTAATTACTTCTTTGATTTCCTCTTTCATGATATTGGGTTCAGTATTTGTGAGTTCAAGCGTGGTTTTTGTTGTCTTATTGGTAGTTGGTATGTTTAACAGGTCTTTAAAAATATTTTACAAATATACAATTTAATGTCCCCTGCTACTCTGTGACTTATCTAAAATTGTGATAATTATGTTATTTGACAAATCAATGTCAATAGAAGTGAGAAAGAGATATCAACGACGCTATATAGAGCCGATTCTGACCTATGGAAGCGACTTATGACAGTAAACAAATAAATAAAAAGATTAGAGGCCACAGAGATGTGATTTCTCATAAGAATGTTGAAATTTTCCTGGAAAGCTAAAAGGGCCATAAAGGAATTTCTCAAAGAAGCCAACCCAAACCGGGAGCTCCTAAAAATACATTAAAAATAAACAATCAACAATTTTCTGAATCTCCATGAGGAAAGCAAATTTGGAATATGTGGTTATAATTTGGAAAATACAGGGAAAGAGAGATCCCGCAAAAAAAAGAAAAGAAAATACTAGATAGATCGGTGTCATGCCATGGAAAACAGTGAACAACAGGATTGATACAATGCACGCTGGATAGAAGATTGTGGAAGAACATGATTGTCTACTCTAACCAGTCTGGCACATGATGATGATGATGATGACATTTTTGGAAGAAGATGTAAATGATTACAACTTGATACAAACAATACATGAGTAGCAGAGGTCGATAATGAGACATATCAAATGAAAATAAAACCCTGACAGGACTACAACTAGTAATACAGGTAATGCATTTATATGAAGCTAGTAAACCCTACTTTTCGTTGTTTCATTCAGCATGGCTTGTTCATATATGCATATAGTATATACGAGGCGTGTTGAAATGAAACTTACTCTTTGGCTCTGTTACAAACATGTGTAAGTTACATCAACAGATGTGGTAAAATTACATAAATCAATTGTTACGAAGAAAGTTCTCACATGGGTTCTATAGAACAAGTCAACATAGGCGTTTAGACACGCACCCAACCGCTTCGTTTTACTGCGGAGGCTGTCCCATAACAATGACTTTGGTTGCTCATTGAACCCTTTTTGTTACCGAAGTCGTTTGCGTCGGAGTCGAATCGTTGTCCCTTTAGAGATTTTTGTGAAGGGTCCTAACAAATGATAACCACTTGATGACGACGATGATAATACGCGAGAAATGAACACATACACAATTGTACATTATGGCGTTCTTATTACGTCAAATGTGACATCACCCTGCCTCCAACGCATGAACACATGGTATAAGCTCGGGGTGGTTTCATTCGAGCACGCCTGGTATTTACTGTATATACTGTTTACCTCAAGCGTATATCAATACCGTATACATGTGTTCATTTATAGCTCGGCTTGTTGCTGCAGCTACTGTGTTTAGTGCTCTGTGCATACCGTGAGCTGTGTGTTTCATCCGGATTGTGTTTCGATATGTCGATTGCTTACGAGGAATAATGATATCGTATGAAGATGGACACATCATATGCGTTCACTGTCGGTATCGTTTGGCATTATATCATGTGGCGTGTGATGTAGCTGCTATGATGTTGACTGCATCTATTGTTCCTTATTTGGATCATTCAATGAGATAAGATGTTAATTCGGATGGTTCCACTGGCACGGGCGGCTGAGCAATTATGGATTTTAAATCTTTAGCAGTGACCCCAACAATCATGTCGATGCTCAGATGTCGAAGACTAAGATGGCTCGGGCACGTCCAGCGAATGGAAGAAAAACGCATCCCCAGGCAAATACTATATGGTGAACTAATACACGGAAAAAAGACACATCGGCAGACCTAAACTATGATATAGAGATATATGGAAACCATCTTTGAATGACTTTTCCATCTGTGAAAATGACTGGGAACATCTGGCAAGTGATCGCACATCATGGAGACATGTATAAGCAATGGTATTACATCATTTGAGACTGTGCTAAGACAAAACTCACAAAAGAAAAGACTCATGATAATAATGGAATACCCTGTGGGTAAAGTGGGCCTGACTTGTTCATTCGGTGACCGTGTGTGTTCGTCAAAAATTGGTAGCTATAGCCAATAGAGAAGCTGTTCGACAATAAGAAAACCTAAAAAAAAATGCACAATTGCCTCCACTACCGTCTGACAAGACGAAAAGGACATACATACATATATATATATATATATATATATATATAAATATATATATAGTAGCCTCTGTCAGTCATAGTTGACTATGGATTTTTCAGCGCCCCTAGAAATGTTGTTTTTTTCCTTTCTTTTCTTTCGCCGTGCATTCTCTTTCTCTATGAATCTGTCTGTTTCTTCTTTGAGGTTAACCTTTAGAGTGTGTTTCCAGAGATTGCGGTCTGCAGCTATGTCTTCCCATGCTGCAGGGTTTATGTTCAGATTCTTCATGTCACGTTTACACACATCTACAAATCGAAGTTTTGGGGGCCCCCTAGTTCTTTTACCATATGCCAGTTGTCCGTAGAGTATATCTTTTGGTACGCGGCCATCTTTCATACGGCGTACATGGCCAAGTCAGCGTAACCTACGTTGTTTGAGCAACGTGTAGATATTCGGTAGGCCTGTGCGAGTCAGGACCTCCACGTTTGTCACTTTATCCTTCCAGGTGATACCAAGAATACGGCATAGACATCGCATATGGAATGCATTTGGCCTCCTATCCTGCTTTGCATAGGTTGTCCAAGATTCGCTTCCATACAAGAGGATACTAATTATGCAGTCATTGTACACTGCAGATTTTGTTTTAATTGTCAATTTCTGTATCTAAAGATAGTATGTCGCTGATGATGGACCCCAGGTAGTTATACTGCCGCACGATATCAAGTTTATAGAGTTGTCAATAGAGATTTCAGGTGTTGCTTCGGTGTCCTGGCCGAGTATGTTAGTTTTCTGCAAACTTATTGTTAGACCGAAGTCTCGGCAGGCATGTGCAAAGCGATGTACCATGCTCTGGAGTTCTTCCTGACTTTGCGTGACAAGTGCAGTGTCATCAGCAAATAACAGATCTCTAATAGAGATATGTCTGACCTTAGACCTTGCCTTTAGTCTTGAGATGTTGAACAATCGGCCATCGGATATAGTATGCAGATAGACACCTTCATTTGCACGTGAGAATGCATGTTTTAACAGAACAGCGAAGAAGAATCCAAATAGAGTTGGAGCAAGAATGCATCCTTGCTTGACACAGCTGCGTATGCCGAAGGGTTTGTGATGTGCTGCCGTCATATTGGATGGTGCCCTTCATGTCCTCGTGAAATGATTTGACTAGCGACAGTAGAGTATGTGGGCAGCCTATTTTGGAGAGTATTTTGAAAAGACCTTCTCTGCTGACAAGATAAAATGCCTTTGTAAGGTCGATAAAGGCTATGAAGAGAGGCCTTTTCTGCTCTCTAGATTTTTCTTGAAGTAGACGTAAGGAGAAAATCATGTCTGCAGTTGATCTTCCGGATCTGAAGCCGCTTTGCGATTCAGGATATACGCGTTCTGCGAGTTTTTGTAGCCTTCCTAAGATGACTCTGGCGAAGGTCTTGCCAACTATGCTGAGTAAGGAGATCCCTCTGTAGTTGTTGCAGTCGCTTCTATCTCCTTTATTTTTGCAGAGAGTTACAACCACGGAGTATCTCATCTCTTGAGGAATGGTTTATCTTTCCAGCATAGATGTAGCACTTCAAGCAGGGGATGTAACAATACACTTTTGCAGATTTTAATCAGATCGGGAGGGATCCCATCTTGTCCTGGAGCCTTGCCTGTGGCCAATCTATCTATGGCCTTGCTAAGTTCCTCTACGGTTGGTTCAATGTCCAACTCTTCCATAGGTGGGAGACATTGTATGGCGTCGAGGGCGTTTGATGTAACAGTGTTTTCTATTGAATAAAGTGAAGAATAATGTTCCACCCATCTTTCCATCTGTTTGCCTCTATCTGTTTTCTCCCCAGTGGATGACTTTAGTGGGGCAATATTGTATTTTGTTGGCCCAAGGGCTTTCTTTATGCCATTATACATTACGTTTAGATTTCCAGTTTGAGATGCAGTCTGGATGCTGTCGCTAAGTTGGAGCCAGTACTCATTAGCACAGCGTCGAGCTGTTTGCTGGACTTTGTTTCTGGTCATTGTAATAGCCTGCATAGTATTTGCATTAGGTGCGCGCTTGTGATCTAAGAAGGTCGCACGTTTAGCTTTGATTACAGGTGTCATAACATGGGAGTTGGCTTCAAACCAATCGTGAGACTTAAATGTCAGTTTTCCAAAGATGCTAACCACGTTGTTTTAGATGATGTTGTGGAGATGCTCCCATTTTTCTACAGCGCTGTTGTAGTGTTCATGAGCGCTTTGCGACTCCTTGCAGGTCTTGTTGAACTGCTCGACCAATCCAGAATGTGTTAGCTAGCTAATGATAAGGCATCCTATATATATATATATATATATATATATATATATATATATATATATATATATATATATATATATATATATATATATATATATGATACCTTATCCTTCGACTAACCATAATCATAACTTTGCATGTTAAGTTAATTATGTTCTCTTCCAACCCTGATAACTGATGTGGCTGGTGATGTCTATACTACCCATGAATATTTTATCGGATGTCAAATCGCAAGCACCTTCACTGAAACCATCATCATCAAGTACTGGGCCTGCTGGCGTAGGTGACATGTCTCTCCACAACTTTCGATCTCGACAGTTATTTATCATTTCTGTTGTTGACCTTCTGCCAAGCCATTCTCTTAAGCTCTCTGGTATCTTTCCTCTTTGCTTCCCTCTATCTCTTCGTCCCTCAATTTATCCAGTTCTTACAATATATTACAGTGGTTCTCTTCTCATTACATTAGCAAAAAATGATGATTGTTTCTTCCTAATATTGGAAAATTAGCTCTATTTTTGCTTTGACCTCTTTCATATTATTAACTCAGCCGTAATGTTAATATATTGACACTCAATAGATACAGAATGTAATAGATAACTAAATAATTTTTTTTTTCAAAATAGTGTTATGATTCGTCATTAACACACATGCTAGTTTTAAACTGCTGCACTTACTTTTAATAACTCAACATCCATGTTATAAGTCTAACAAAATGAAGAAAATTGATTTTGTCAACAAAAAAAAACTGCAATGGAAAGTCCCTTAATGCATCATTATTGTTTACAATGCATCATCATCATCATCGAGTGACATCTCCGCAACGAAGGTTTGCTACCATGGAGCGTCATGTTGCTCTATCTCTTGCTTTGATGGTGCAGGTTGTCATAGGCTGGTTTGTTCATCGTTTGATGTTAATCGTCCATGTTAGTTTGGTCTGCCTCTACCTCATTAACTATGGAATTTAGGGCCCAAGACTGGCATTGCTAGCACAACGATGGGATGAAGAATGTATTGTAGAGTGTCCGTTCTGCCTCTATAGTTATTTCTTTGTTGTACAATAGTGTCACTTTTTTTAAACTGTAGTGTAAAAACACTTGTCGAATGTGGAGCGTAGTTATTGAAGGAGATCTATTTGTTTAAATCTTAGCTAGGACTTCTTTCATTTCAGAATCCTTTTTTCTTGGAGATTCCAGCATACGATGTGTTCTGGTTGTGTGCTGTACGCATTAATTTTACTGTTAGTTTTTTCTTAACATTCAATTCCTGTGAATTTGTATTTGTTCACACATTCTTCATATTTGTGTCTCATTGTTTTATACAATCGTTATTCCTTAAAATATGAAAGAAAAAAACTAAAGCTATTAATGATATAATACATATATTTGCTCGCACACTTATTCATTTATTCACTCACTAATTCGCTTTCAAGATAAAATAACCAACTTAACTGTCCTCCAACGTGCTAAGACCCTAACAATCATGTCGATGCTCAGATGTCGAAGACTAAGATGGCTGGGGCATGTCCAACGAATGGAAGAAAAGGGCATTCCTAGGCAAATACTATATGGTGAACTAATACACGGAAAAAAGACACATCGGCAGACCTAAACTATGATATAGAGATATCTGCAAATCATCTCTGAAAGACTTCTCCATCTGTGAAAACGACTGGCAACATCTGGCAAGTGATCGCACATCATGGAGAGCATGTATAAGGAAAGGTATAACATCATTTGAGAATGTGCTAAGGCAAAACCTAGAAGAGAAAAGACTCATGAAAAAGAATGGAAAGCCCTGTGGATCTTGTTCATTATGTGACCGCGTGTGTTTGTCAAACATTGGTAGAATTAGCCACTTGAGAAGCTGTTCGACAAAAACAAAACCTAAAAAAATAAACAATAGTCTCCACGAGACCGTCTGACAAGACAAAAAGGGTCATACATACATTTCGCTCACACTTTGAGATAGGTAAACTACTCACTCAAATACGCATTCATTCACTCAATCAAATTCGTTGTGTGACAAGCAATGAGGATCATTAGTAAGAAAGATAAAAAGTGAAAACAAATATTGTATGATAAATAAACGTTACATGTGTGGACATGGTGTTGTGCTATTTCTACAACGTCGTGCCGTCTTATCGAAACGTTGTTCCCAACGTCGTGCTGTCTTCTGTAAAAAATCTTCTCAAAGTGGTGTTGTCTTATGTAAAAGTTCTTCCCAACGTCATGCTGTCTTATGTAAAAGTTCTTGTCAACGTCGTGTTGTCTTATGTAAAAATTCTTGTCAACGTCGTGTTGTCTTATGTAAAAGTTTTTCTCAACGTCGAGCTGTCTTATCTAAAAGGTGTTCACAAACGTCGTGATGTCTTATGTAAAAGTGCTTCCCAACGTCGTGCTATCTTATGTAACAGTTCTTATCAACGTCGTGCTATCTTATGTAACAGTTCTTATCAACGTCGTGCTGTCTTATGTAAACGTTCTTCCCAACGTCGTGCTGTCTTATGTAAAAGTTCTTCCCAACTACGTATAACAGCAATTGCATTAGCATATGACCGTAAATTATTAGGACAATTATGAACAGCTTTCTAATGTCAGCATGTACAAAAAGTACAATGCAGATAACAACCATCAGTACAATAGAGTGTGAAATAGACACAGGCTGACAAAAGCAGGACCTTGGACTGGTAAAGTACAATTGCCCCAAACACAACATCATGGCTGAATGCGTTATGGTTATACAACAGCATAGATTACATCATGTTGCTTGAGCATTTACTTTACGACCAATTGATCATTAGTTTGTTTCACTATGTTACATTCTTTTTATTTGACAAGCAAATATAGCCGATTATGGATCATTAAAAATGTCAGTGTTTATATATTTTAGACACATACGCGTTCATTCATTTCTATTTCACACACTTTCTAGTTCTTGTTACTTACATGTTGGTACAACTCTGAAAACTGAAATAAACGAGCTGACATTTGAGTGTAGTAAACACATTTAAGTTTCTCAAAACAAGTACATATGTTTACGGATGTAGTGGCGGGGTGTAGTATACACTCCAAGGTATGTTGGCAGCTTTGCAAAAAAGGGAACACAACTAAATACTGAAACGTAATTTTTTTGTAAAGCTGTCAACATACAATGGAGTGTATACTACACCCCACTACTGGCTCCATGCTACCAGCTTTACCGCAGCACTGCAATTAGTTGCCTGTTTACTACATACTATTTACCATCGTTCACATCTAAATGGTGGGCACGTGTATTGTCTGTTGATACGTTTATGTTATTTAACAAGAGTATCAATTCATATTATTGTTAAATGTGACATTTATCTCTAGTTTATCATTTGCTTGTCTTACATTCAACGGCTTATTAAACAGTATAATGTATGTTTTAAAATTGTGATTTATTTTGAGGGACTGTCGCTGAGCTTTTCTTTATGGTCAATCTAGGGTTGATTGTACACTCTGACATCTTATCTGTTCATACACTATCTGCATCTAGTATCTGCTTTTTAAATTATATAAAGCTATTTTCTTATTGTATTACTCACATAACGACCCGACGATTAAGTAAGGGTAACTTCATAGAACTTTTTATTGGTCAAGTTGGATGAATTAGAAACTAGTGACATTGTGAAATACGCGTTAAGTGGATAGTAACATTCGATTTATTGCATTCACGTCAGTTCTAGATTATTTTACTTACGCCTATACGCCTCATCTCTTTGCTAATCTGAGAAGACAGAGACATATTTCTTGTCACAGAATTATAATTATACAGATTGATCAATCATCTTCTCCTTTATTGTCTGCATTTAGCACTGTCAAAAGGGACTAAATATTCCTATTTTTTTTTTAATATACAGTCTCATATACTGCTTCTTATACAGCCTCATGCACAGTATCTTATACAACCTCTTATATAACCTCTACACATGTCAAATCGCGGTTGTTAGTCAACTGACATACTCATCATCATCTGGTTCTATGCCAGTACTCACTGTCGATCATGTTACTCCATCTCTTTCTTACGCTCGTTCTTCAACCAATTCTATTGTTGGTCGATATCTGTGTCACGTTGTAAGGAGTACAACGGGTAAGGAAAAGCATAAATGGTGCGGACTGTGGACATTGTTTGATTTGTTCACCAAGGGGACATTAAACGAGTGAAAGAGTGGACACGGGAACCAGCTGATGGTTGTATGTCCAATTTTGAACGGCGAATGGATGCAACAAAACCTTGTGGTTGCGCAGGCAAAGGTGCAGGTCTTGATCTATTATAAATCATACTGGCTTCGGCAGTGTTGATGGTCGGTTGTACGGCACAGTCGGGGCTTATAAGCCCTGAAGTTCGGAAGAACCATAAAGGTGAATACGTACTTTCGTGGTAACTCCATGTAGTTTTATCATGAAGAGTTTGACACTAACTAAAGTGATGGTTTGGATAAAAGCATCAACTTTCAATCAAGTATTTTTTTCGGAACATTCTCAGGAAAATCTAAAAGCATGGGACAGAAGACAGTGCTTGGTGTCACTGAAGAACTCAGGACTGATTGAGATCTGTTTAATATATTCGTCCCTGGACATTCAGGCACGACAGTAAATGAACGATCTGACAGCCTGGCTGGAGCGGTGGCTATGGATTACGGACGTGCAATGGATTGGGCTAACATTCGAAATGCATTCAGGGAGGTAGAATAAATAAAAGTTAGAATCAATGATCATGAATTTACAAAAACGTTCGGCAATCAAGAAAGCAGCGACATATGGAGAAAAACAGATCAATATAAAAATCAAACAAGAACTGAAGTCGTCAGTCCCCAACACTGAGGGACATACGGGGGAAGGGAGGATCTGGACACGTATGGTCTAGTCCAATCAGCAAAAAAGGATGACCCGTCGAATAAAAAAAAAATTGTTTATCAACTTGGGTTAATTACTCTTATTGTTGCTATTCCATCTACCAGTGAAGTCAACTTAAACATACCATCTACCGTTTGGCTGTTAAATCCACATGCGGGTAATTGGGTAGTGGGTGTATTTATTTACTAATCGAAATCTAAACAAATCTAATACTAATCAAGTTATCTTGAAAGAATGAGGTTGAACAAAATAGTAAACGACAATTTGTCCATGTTCCCTAGTTGTCACTCTTGAGACCTTCGATCGTTTATAAATCGTGTTTTTTTTTTAATCAGATAGACTGAGCAAATAAAAGAGACAGAAAACGAACTGATATTATGAAGAAATTGGCAGGAACGGACTGGGGAGCAGACAGAAATATCTTGAAACGACTATATGTAGGAAGAGTGCGACCAGTCCTAGAGTATGGAGTCACAGGCTGGGCTATGGCTTCCAAATCACACCTTAGAAAAATTAACAGAACACAAAATCAAGCTGCCCGTATCATCACCGGTGCTATGAAATCTACACCTATCAAAACGCTAGAAGCAGCAACAGGTTTACAACCCTTAGATGACAGACGGGTCACTAAAGTATTGCAACATGCGAAGAAATATAGAAGGCACCTTAGCCACCCCATGCACCAAAGAATAACTGGTTACGGAATAGTACGACGAAAGAGGAGCAACTACACTGCATTCTCCAATGAACTGGCATCTAGAGACTCAGTACTGTCCCAAACAATACCGAAACCCTTGGGACCATCTGATATGTCTCCTCATGGGAAACACAACATCAGAGATGCTGCAACACTAGCTAATCAACACAAAATTAACATGCACAATAAATTGGTGATACTGACTGATGTACTCTCAGTACTAACAACTCTAAAAAGTCCCAAGAACAATGAACTAGATGACTTGAGAACACCCCTAGACCAACTTTGAAATAATTTCCAGAGAGTAGTCATTCAGTGGATACCTTCACACTGAAATATATACTGAAATGAGCGCGCAGACAAATTAGCTAAAGAGGGAGGGGAATTACTTCAAGAGAACCATCCGGTCAGTTATGATGAAGCCAAATCCATCATTAAAGGTCAGTATCATGAAAAATAGAAACGAGAATACCCAAAGCATAACGAGAGGGACGGATACCTCCAACTATCAAGGAGGGATCAAGTCATCATACTTCGCCTACGCAATCAGTAGAATGAGAAACCATATGTTCACCAAATTCAAAATAGGTACAACCAGCTAATGCTACTGCACACTGGGCAACATAACAACAAAACATGTTCTACAGGATTTCCCCCAGTACACAGACCTGTGAAGGACAACGTGGTCCACACCCACCTCCCTAGAAGAGAAACTATATGGGGCAATCGAATCACTTAAACAGACAGCTGACTTCATAAGAGAGACTGGAATCCTAATCTGATTGAGACTTGATCGCAGAGAGAGAGAGAGAGAGAGAGAGAGATAAATCGTGTTTTTTTTCTACGATTCTTATACTACTGTTAATTGTTGTATATATTATCTCAGTGTTTCTTTAATATCACTGCAGCTCTACAGGCGTAGAAATACGATGTCGCTTTAGAGTTTCAAGATTTGTTAAATGCCGCGCTAATTGCTTGAATCCTAATTCAGCACTGCTCAAGGAGAGTATTTAAAAGCATGTGTCGATTAATGTCTTAACGTCACATCTAGTTGTCTGACGTTTTCTTCCATTTGTGCCACATACTACACCAGGCTGATATCCAGCCACATCTTATTTTCACGCAGAGGCGAACTTTAGTAGTCGAACTTTAGTGTTAGAAGCAAGCGAACTTTATGTGTAGAAGCAAGCGAATTTTAGTTTCAGAAACAAGCGAACTTTAGTTTCAGAAACAAGCGAACTTTAGTTTGATAAACAAGCGAACTTTAGTAGTCGAACTTTAGTGTTAGAGGCAAGCGAACTTTAGTTAACATAGTTGATGACTCTAGAGTTGCAGGAAACACGACATTTTTGTTTCTAACAAGATAGCCTTTTCACTGACTCGAAGTCATCGTCGTCAGGATTACTAGTTTTATACTTCACGGTTTTTATACTTCACGGTTTTTATACTTCACGGTTTTTTTACTTCAAGGTTTTTATACTTCACGGTTTTATACCTCACGGTTTTTATACTTCACGGTTTTTATACTTCACGGTTTTTATACTTCACGGTTTTTATACTTCACGGTTTTTTTTCTTCACGGTTTTTATACTTCACGGTTTTTATACTTCACAGTTTTTATACGTCACATTTTGTATACTTCACAGTTTTTATAATTCACGGTTTTTATACTTCACGGTTTTTATACTTCTCAGAATGTGATCAGTGTAGAGTTTAATTGCTTCAGACCTAATTTATCATACCATTGTTCATACACAGACAAGCGCTGGTGTTGAACTTGATAATAATATGGTAGACGTTGCACAACGTAATCTGTAAGCAATTCATTAAATGTTTAATTCCAACTCACGTGCATTTCATATGTGGGTACTTTTACTTACATTTTCTAGAACACTTGCAATCTAATGTAGATAAAATGTATGTAATTAGAAAATCTGAAATATGGTCAGGTTGGATAATTGTACCAGCTACGGGATGTAGTAAACAGTACAATCTGCTGCTGTCCTGCTGCCTTGCAGGTATGCTCGGGAGAGTATAAGACTAAGGGAGGGTATATTGAAGTAAAACAAACATACTGCCTTGTGGGTGAGACTATTTAGTCAAAGGCTAACGAGCTAACTGTAAATAAACCGACGGAAGGCAACATAAAACCACCGCCGTAAATTCTTTGTACAATCATGAATCGAAACAATAAAACAAATCACGACACCAACGTTAAGGGGGATTCCAATGGAAAACACCTCGTTTGGTAGGGAACATCATGTGCCACAGGTTATACCCTATCGGTATCTTATTACTATAAGCAAAATAAAGATAAAACAGACCCTAAAGATAGGAACTTAGAATGTGAGAACACTCATGCAGAGGGGTAAACTGGAAAACATCAAACAGAAGATGAAAATAATAGGTTTAAATTTACTGCGACTTTCCGAAATGAGATGCACTGGATCAGGGGAGATATATTATGATACATAAAATATATAATCTATTCTGGAGCTACATAACACCAAAGAGGAGTAGGTATCGTCTTGGATGCAGAAAGTGCACGAACAGTGAAAGACTTTTACCCAATAGCTGACAGAGTCCTTTTGGTGAAATTGAAAGGAAAGCCAACATATATGAATCTTATACAAGTTTATGCACCAACAGCAGACAGTTTAGAAGAAACAGTTGATACATTTGACGACGATTTAAATAAGTCACTTCATGAATGCAAACCACACGAAAACACCATGATTCTAGAGGATCTTATCGCAAAAATAGGAAATGAAAAGTTGAGGAAGTAGTTGGTCATTATGGCTTAGGCGAGAGGAAAGAAAAAGGTGACAAACTTATTGACTGGGCAAGAACAAACAACATGATGATAGGAAACACCTGGTTTAAGCAACATCCAAGACGTCTGTGGAAATGGAAAAGCCCAAGAGACAACACGCGGAATCAGATTAATTACATAATGATAAGCAATATATTTAGAAACAGTCTGGTGTGTGTGAAAACTAGACCAGGTGCAGATTGCAAAAGTGATCATGTACCGGTTGTGGGACAGCTTAGAGTAAAATTAAAAGCTACAAAACGAGCCTCAGTTAACATCAAGTTAAATTTAGATTTACTCAAATCAGACAAGAAGTTGCAAGATAAATATAAAATAACATGTCAGAACCGGTAAAATGTGATAGAGAAGATCCAAATCATTGATAAATAGTGGAAAATGCTGAAATAATCAATGCAACAAACATCAAAAGAGTTCCTACCACCAGTGAGGACATCCCAAGAAAGAAATGTAAGACAGATGAAATTTTGCAACTAATGTATACAATAAGAAGAAATAAAGAAAACAAAGATGATTATAAGAGATTAAATAAAGACATTGTAATAAAATGCAATGAAGCAGCATTGCTAAAAGAAAGATGCAAAGAGATTAAAATGCAACAAAAATGGAGATGCCAAAATTATGTACACAAACATTGAAGAATTAACAGGAAGAAAAACGCAATAAAAAACATAATGTTTAAAATCAAAGTAGGGAGAACTGTTGATTGCTAAAGAAAGCATAAGAGAACGATGGAGATAATACATAAACTATTTTTATAATGATGAACGAACATAAATAAATGTTAAGGTTACTGGAGAAGACCCAGAAATACTCCGTGGAAGAAATAAAAGTGGAAGTCGCCTTACGCAATAAGAAAGCAGGAAAAGCTCATGGACCAGATAATATAACTAAAGAAGAGATTGAAGACATCGGTGATTTTGAAATAGAAATAATAACAACAATATTGACTTATATCAACAACAGCGGATATATACCAGGCGACCTGCTCAAATCAATATTCATAGTTCTACCAAAGAAATCTGCTGCGATTGAATGCGATGATCATCGCGCAATAAGCCTTATGATTCGCTTTACAAAGATTTAACTAATAATCATCATGCGAAGAGTGCGAAATAAAATCAGTCCAGAAATCAGTGATGAACAGTGTGATTTTGTTAGAGGTAAAGGAAAGAGAAAATCCATATATATAATAAAATCGTTAATATAAAGTGTCATAGAGGTGAAAACAGATCTATAACTATGTTGTTTCATAAATTATAACAACACATTTGACAAAGTAAAGCACCGGAAGAAAGAAAGTCAAAGTTTCAGGATGTGTGAAATTAAAGGAAGGAAATATAATCATGGGAAAGGAGAAGACAATGTAAAGATGGAAAGAATTTATCAGTCAACTCTATGATGATGAAAGACCAGAGCTAAACAATTCAAACAAAGACACATGACCACCAATAATACATAGTGAATTGGAGGAATCAATTCAACACATGACAAGAGACAAAACTCCAGGTCCCAACAATATAACATAGAAGAGATAAATGCATTAGGAGAGCTGGGAGTACAAGTCATAACAAAACAACTCAATGACATATATAACACTGAACACATACCTGAAGATCTACTAAAATCGATCTTTGTAACCATGCCGAAGAAGTCAGGCGCCACTGATTGTGAAGACCATCACACTATTAGTCTCATGAGCCACATGACGAAAATATTACAAAGAATCATCATGGGACGTGTAAGGAACAAAATACAACTATAAATAAGTGAGGAACAATATGGCTTTCTGGAAGGAATGTACACCAATAATGCAAAATACTTCTTAAGAACATTGATAGAAAGATCTATAGAGGTAACAAAAGATCTATATATGTGCTTTAAAGACTACACAAAATCATTGACAAAGTAAAGCGTGTGGAAATAATAAATATGCTGGAGAAATAAACATTGATGGCAATTATGTGGCAATCATAAAAAAAACGTGTACTGACAACAAACAGCAGCTATATGAATTAACAACCAAATATGATAATTTCACATTATAAAGCAAGCAAAAAAACAAGGTTGTGCCCTGTCGCCGAATTTGTTTTCACTTTACAGCGAACATATTATGAGATCAATAGTAGACAAAAAAGGATTTGAAGTCAACGGTCACAATATAAATAATTTGCGATATGCGGATGGTAGTCCTCACAGCAGAGTCAGATGATGAACTACAAGAAATGTTAGACATAATACTAATAGAAAGAAACATTCTTGGATGGACGTATCCTGCGTCCAAGCCATGTAAACAATGTTGACTTTCCTTGTCTTCAACGGTTTATCTCATTCTATTAGAGAATTTCATGCTATCTGTTACCACAGCGAGTTGGTGGATTTTTAAAAAATGTAATCACGGGTTTGATAATAAATGTGTGTACACAGTTCGTTAACCATCGCTGTAGATCAAGTCTTTATTCGCTGGCTTCCTTAGCAACCTTGGAAGATAGTGACCTAACTTGTGCAACCAGGTTGGTTTTGACGAATTGTACGTTACAATGTCACTGATATAATGTCTTAGTTTGTGACAAAACTACAGGGACATGCCCAAACAATGACAGTTGTCAGCACGAATATTTCGCACCCCAGTGTCAGTGCTTGGATTTTATTTACAAATATGCCAAAAAATCTTAACCTACTTTCCTGTTTGATAACAACGACACCTCATGTAATCCGGACACAGATTCTACATCAGTTGAGACTACTCTCATTCAATCTTTGCCGTGCTCCTGGTTTAGGATTTATGTGAATGACTTAAAGTATCCGGACAGTTTCAAGGTAAAACTGAATGGTTTTGCCTCATGTAACAATGTATCAAAGTTTGTAGTTAGTCCGCACGAGGTTGATGTCTTCTGCTCTGGGGCTGGTATGATCAATAAGTTACGGATTGAAGGGGCGATAGTTGCAAATATTTGCTCCAACTACATTGGCGGGGGTAGGAAAGTGGCTCTCAAACAGATCACAAACCAGACCGACACATTTGATGCTTTCTATACAGGAGACAGATGTGGACCAGAGGCCGCATTTAATAGCAAAACAAAGACCAATCTCTATGACAATGACTGCACACACACACAATGGAGAAGTGGAACCAATTCTGTTTTCTGAACTTTGCAACGTCCCAAAAGACTCACACCATTCGAATCTATCATCGAGCTAGCACTATGATTCGGGTAAAGAATGCCACTCTAAAGGCTTTCTCTGACAGTGGCGGAGTAGTGTTCAAGTATAATGATATATCATACCCTAATTTATCTGAGAACGCTATTGTAGTCAAAACACAAACGCCAATTTCACACATTAAGATTGAGTTCTCACCGACCATTTCGCAGGCCGACAGTGCACTGACGGTATGTGAGGTGCACACATTTACAGACACCTATTGTATGGACGAGCATTCTTGGTCGTTTTGTGCAATGTGTAGTGGGTGTAGTAAAGGCTGCAATGTCATCATAGGTACTTGTCACGGCAACTGTTCACATGGGATCTATGGACACGACTGTTCCGGGTCTTGTCTCAGTGTCTGTCCTTTATTTGAGGAAAAATCCGGAAAATGCCTACAATGTAAACATCTTGGCTATACCTGTAATGACACTTGTCCCGATAGTAATTTTGGGCTACATTGCGAACAGATGTGTTCTGATGGCTGTGACATCATATGTACTCTCAAATGTCCGGACAACTGTTTCAACGACACATGTGAACAGCCAATCGGGAATCTGTACATGCAAGAGAACGTTCTATGGGTCAGACTGCACTCTCAAATCTCCGGACAACTGTTTAACGAAACCTGTGATTCACATATTCAGAAGAGTCTGCCGACTACAACAAGCCCAAGCATATGGACACTTTAATATGTTTCTATGCTAGACATGGTTCATTTCTTGGTGTTTTTTCATGAAGCCATGGCTCATATCTTGTTGTGTTTCTGTCCTAGCCATGGCTCATATCTTAGCTTGTGTGTGCTGGCCATGGCTCATATCTTGGTGTGCGTCATGTTAGTCATATCTCATATCTTGGTGTGTCCGTGTTAATCATGTCTCATATCTTTATGTGTGTCTGTGTTTAGTCATATATCATATCTTAGTGTGTACCAGTGTTAGGCATGTGTCATATCTTTGTGTGTGAATGTCTATGTAAGTTATATCTCATATCTTTATATGCATGTTTATGTTAGTCATGTGTCATATATCTTGTTAGTCATGCCTCGTATCGCTGTGTGCATGTCTGTGTTAGTCACATTTCACATATTTGTGTGTGCATGTCTGTGTTAGTCAAATCTCATATCTTTTGTGTGTGCATGTCTGTGTTAGTCACATCTCACATCTTTGTACGTGCATGTCTGTGTTAGTCACATCTCACATCTTTGTGCGTGCATGTCTGTGTTAGTCACATTTCACATCTTTTGTGTGTGCATGTCTGTGTTAGTCACCTCTAGTGACTCGGGCAGATGGTACTCGTAAACCTGGGAGGGCCGACCATCTAAGGACAGAATCCCCCTACAGAAAAGACAATCTGCTGCCTTGCAGGAAGATTGGGGACAATCAAAGGCTAGGGAAAGCAACCCCGAATAAAATGCTGACTGAAATCGGATGCACTGGGCCACTGGCGCAGAACACAGTGCAACGTTTTAACGGGTGTTCAATCAGAGTGGATCTGGCGAACTCTACTTTGTGATGTTCTGTCTGTGGGGGCGATCAACACACTTAGCCTGACAGCTGGACTTCATGTGAGAGTCTGAAATCCTTACTCTGATTGAGTCCTGATTGCAGAGAGAGAGAGAGAGAGAGAGAGAGAGAGAGAGAGAGAGAGAGAGAGAGAGGGAGAAAGAAACAAGAAAGACTCTCAGTCTGAGTAGTAAGAAAACAGAAGTAATCGCCATATCGAAGAAACAATCATCACCATCATGCAGCATACAAATAAACAGGACAAATCTGAAACAGGTGCAACGTTTGAAATTTAAAAAAAAGTAAAGTAAAGAGCCCCGTCACACCAAGTGCGTATAGGGAATATAGTGTTAGTGACCATACTTTTTACAGACCTTCGGCACATGATGTTGGGGTAATGTGGTCGGTATTACGCCCATAACGTTTGAAATGCGTGGGCACAATAATAACATCAGATGGGAGATGCACCTTCCTCTTCTACCACTTCTTCTTCTTCTTCTATCCTTCCTCTGTTGCCGTTGGCGTCGAGGAGAGAAACAATCTGCGATTCTTTGCTCTTCTGTTGGCCTCTTCTGAAGTTATTCCTCCTAGTGACACTAGTATTCCCTTATCCATCTCTTTCTCGGTCTTGATCTGGCGTTTTCGTAGCGTTTGTTGATGGCTCTTTGGGTCGTTGTTCTTTCTGTCTTGTTATGTGGCGGAACCGGTTTATCTGTTGTTTCTTTATGTATTCGATGGCCGGATCAATTTCGAGTTTCTTCCTCAGGTCAGTGTATCTTACTATGTCCCTTAAGCTGTTTCCTGTCATTCTTCTGACACATCACAATGCAGAACACTTCGGGCAAGCTGCTGGAGAAAATAGTTGTCCGTGTCCTCACCTGTCGCCTTGAACAGAAACGCGTATTCCCATCCACACTCGGAGGTTATAGATATAACAAAGAGACTTGGCTCAATGCGGCATTATTTGCATATGACGTCTTGGAAGGCTTCCACAGACGAGAGGAGACATGTGCTGCAGCTATAGATCTGGAGGGTGCATACAACAGGGTACCATTTGAATATCTCATGCATATGCTTCTCAAACTGGCATTGAACCCCTTCCTGATTAGATTGATCGCCGCTGCACTGTTTCAAAGGAAGGTGATACTCAGATGTGGAAGTTGGTCTTCCGAGCCAACATCCATTTGTCCTGGACTGCCACAAGGTTCACCATTGTCACCAGTTCTATTTAACGTGTACACAATAACGATCACGGCCCAACAGCTGCATGGGAGGGGAAGAACTATGACTTTTGCTGATGATATTCTGGTATAACGACAGGGAAGAGACAGACGGGGAATCGCCTCCACAATGCAAGACGAACTCGATCGCTTTTCTTCCTGGTGTAGGGTTTCATGTGCCTTGGTTAATCCTAATAAAGCATCAGTTTCATGGTTCTCCCTTAACAATCATATCGTTAATACGACCACACCGGTAGTACGAATGGGAGCTGATGAGGTGACCAGGGACAAGTTGATGACATACCTCGGAGTTAAGTTTGATCGCAGCCTGTGTTTTCGGGACCACGTCGACCATGTGATAACAAAATCCCACAAAGGATTAGCCGCCTTGAAGGTCATGGCAGCTGCCAACATCGAGCAGAGGCTACTTACTCTTCTGTTCCAGGGATTAGTCCTCGCACCAATCGAGTATTCCCTGGCCATTCTTACTGTCAGTATGACTCAAATTGATAGGCTGGATAAAATACAAAATGAAGCCATGCGCAATTATCCTGGGATGTACGAGGGACACTCACTGTGTAGCAATGAGGTATCTTCTTGACTTTCCAACCATGGATGACAGAATCAAGATCTGGAGAGCACGAGCATACCTGAAGATTAGTACAGATACAGAACATCCATTGCACCACGTGCTCAGCACAGAGAAAGTTACCAGGCTAAAAAGAGGCAAATTATGGGTGGGCCGAGCAGAAGATGACATCAAACAGGTCTGTGGGCTTACCAATATCAGCGTTGGTGAGGAGTGGATACCGGTGCCTACGTCATTCAAGGGGACTTTCTCATGTATTGTCACACTCGACAGGAAAAGTAGGGAACAGAACCCGGTCGTGGTTAATGCTGAGGTCAACGGTCTCATCTGCCATAACACCGATGAGAAAGATGCAGTCATCTATACAGACGGATCTGTAAGACGACACGAAAGAAGTGCATGGGCATTTACAGCACGCTCGGCAAGCAGAATAGCCAAGGAAGACAGTGGTGCATACGCCATAACCACGAGTAGCATGACAATGGAGGTGATGGCAGTGACCAAGGCATTCAAATGGTTAGAGTCACAAGACTACAACCACGCATGTATACTGAGGGATTCGATGAGCCTTGCAAAAAAAATGGAAGCGGACTTTGTACGCATGCAATGGGCAGAGTCGTTGCAGGAATCCAAAATCCGTAAGGTCACCTTTATCTATGTCCCTGTACATGCGGGAGTGCGGGGAAATGAGAGAGCAGTCAGGTTGGCTAACTGCGCTGTCGTTGAGGACGGGCAACCGATAGATCGGGCGGACATCATCAAGGCTCTCCGAGATGTGGGAAGAGCACACGACTTCGACACACACAGATCAACGTCACTTCTTCGGATGATGGAAAAGGGAGTTAAGATGGGCACAGCCAGAAATGAGAAACTTGGTGGCCTTGTAAGAAGACTTATCAAACAACATAGAACTGGAGTCGTCAGTCGCTGGACACTGAGGGAATTGCTGAGGAGGGGATCTGAGCACCTATGGACATGTTCGGAGTGCAAGGATGATGACCCGCAAATAACTCAATAACTCAATAACTATTCTGACACATTTCAGTTCGGTGGTCGTCACCTTTCTTTATGTTATAGAGTTCAGCGTCCAATTCTGGCACTGATAGCACAGAGTTGGTAGAAAAATGTATGTGTATATTACCCTTTTTGCTTCCGTAGTTATTGCTAGGAGATACACCACAGAAATAAAAAGCAGAATAGTTGAAAAGCCAAAATTGCATTTCAGAAAAATGAATAATACCTTACGCAACAATTCTATGTCAATAGAAATGAGAAATAATCTGTGCTATATAGAACCAATTCTGACCAAATGGAAGCGGATCAGGGACAGTAGACAAACAAATGAAAAGACGATTAGAGGCCACAAAGATGGGATTTCTCAGGAGAATGTTGAAAGTTCCCTGAACAGCTAAAGAGGCCAATGAGGAAATTCTGAAATATGCCAACACAAAAAGGGAGTTCCTAAAAAAAAGCACCAGAAAGAAACAACTAACATTTTTCGAGTACATCATGAGAAGAGAAAATTGGAATACTTGCTTACAAATGGCAAAATAAAATGAAAGAGAGATCGCGGACGACAAAGAGAAATAAATACTGGATAGCTTGGTGTCATGTCATGGAAAACAGTCAACAACAGAACTGAAACGATGCATGTAGATAGAAGATTGTGGAAGGACATGATCCGCTACGCCAACCGGTATGGCACATGATATGATGATCATGATTAATATAAAATCACTACCGCTTTAGTTATTGTCATTGACAGCTAACATAATTAATATAGTAACTATTTTTTTTACTTCATGTTATTTTTCACTTTTGATGAGATATGATTATATATATATATATATATATATATATATATATATATATATATATATATATGTTCTGTGTTGTGGTAATGGCCGAATAAAAAGATACAACTCATTTCTAATCAGGTATAGTTTCACTAACTACGACATTCTACATCTAATAAATACCTACAGGGTCACACAACTTACCCTTGCCATAGTTTTATTTTCATCGTCTGAAGGCTAACAATGCAGGCAATCAAATTACACTTTATTATTATAAAATTGATCTAAAACATGTATAATATCAAAGTAAAACTGTAATGTATGTTTTATATGTTCAAATTGGACTCTGAGAAAAAAAATTGCGCAGACTTTGGTAGAAATTATAAATGAATGTAGTCACAAACATACACTATATTATATTTTAAATATCACGCGGGGCCCCGAGTAGAGCTGCTGAAGATATGTAAAATAACATAAACTTATATTAAGAAGCTAAACCTTAGGGAGACAAGGGGAACTATAACGTTTCGACAAAAAGCCTTCATCAAGTACAACATAACAAATATAAATACATACGGGCATATGAAAGGCACCTACTTATCTCAAAATGGCGATGTGAGGTGATAGATTTGTGGGGTCCGAATGACATGAAGTTTAAGAATGGGCTGGATTTATGAGTATGTGGGTGACTTGATAAGCAGTCAATAGGGCAGATATGATCTCGAGGGCCTAAAAGGGATCAAATAGGGAACAAAGGGAAATGATCCCTTTAGGATGGAATGGTTACGCAGAGTAGAAAGATAAGAAGAAAGAGTCAGAGCTGAGATAAAGATAGAAAACGCAACGAGGAAAAAACAAAGGACACAGGAGAGGGGAAGCCAGTGATTCTAGAAAAAAAGTGAAAAACAATTTAACCCTCTCGGATGGAGAGTATCAGAACGAACTATGAGTCGGTTCTCCAAAGCGAACCCTTGTGGGTAACGGAGGAGCAAGAGACAACGTCAATAACCATGAAGTCCTCAGAGAGAAGATGGGGTCGAAATTTGAAAAAGGAGAAAACGGAATGTTGGATTCGCGTTTCATGTACAGTGTTCGCAGACCATATACCATAAACGTCGACATGTTTAACCAATATTCGTTTTCTGGCAGCATTTGCTGATGATATTGTTTATAAAGAAAAACGCAATCAAAACTGGATACTTAAGATCAAAAGAAGGAGAACTGTTGATTGAACAAGAAAGCATAAGGGAACGATGGACAGAATACATTAACAATCTTTACAATGATGTACTAACAGAAGTAAATATTAAGGATAATGGAGAGGGACCAGACATATTCAATAAAGAAGTGGAAGACGCTTTGCGCAATATAAACGCAGGAAAAGCTTCTGGACCAGATAATATAACTAAAGAAGAGATCGAAGCCATGGGTGATTTTGGAAAAGAAATAATAACAAAAATATTGTATGATATTTACAACAACGGATATATACCTGAAGACCTGATGGAATCAATACTCATAGCCCTACCAAAGAAATCGGGTGCGATTGAATGCGATGATCATAGAACAATAAGCCTTATGGGTCACATGACTAAGATATTACTAAGAATCATCATGCGAAGAGCGCGAAACAAAATCAGTCCAGTAATTAGTGATGAACAGTTAGGTTTTGTTAGAGGTAAAGGAACGAACAATGCCATATATATCATAAGATCTTTAGTAGACAGAACCATAGAGGTGAAAAAAGATATATACACGTGTTTCATAGATTATACCAAAGCATTTGACAAAGTAATGCACCAAGAAATAATCAAAATTTTAGAAAGCATAAACGTAGACAGCAAAATCTAAGAATAATAAAGAACATGTACTGGCAACAAAAAGCGGCCATAAGAGCTGGAAACCAGTTGGGAATGTTTCAACAAAGAAAGCATTGTGTTAGACAAGGCTGTGTGCAGTCACCAGATTTGTTTAATATTTATAGTGAAATTAATAATTCAGTGGAACTGTTAAAACAGGTAAATGAATTTAAATTATGGGAACTGTGTTAACCTCAGATTGAAGATGTGCAAAAGAGGTGAGATTCAGAATGTTTCAGGCAAAATCAGCTTTCCAAAAAATGAGGAAGATACTATACAATCCATTTTTGACAATATAAACAAAAAAAAGAGTTCTTAAATGTTATGTAGAGCCAGTCTTAACATATGTATGTGAATCATGGACAATAGGACAACAGACACGAAAATCACTGTAGTCTGTAGAAATGTGGTTTTACAGAAGAATATTGAGAATACCATGGACAGCTAATATGAGTAATGAAAACGTTCTGAAAGAGGTCATAGCAAAAAGAGAGCTAATTTCCAATATTAGGAAGAAACAATCATCATTTTTGGCCATGTAATGAGAAGAGAACAACTGGAATATATTGTAACAACTGGAAAAATTGAGGGACGAAGAGATAGTAGGAAGCAAAGAGAAAAATTCCAGACAGCTGAAGAGAATGGCTTGGCAGAAGGTCAACAACAGAAATGATAAATACCTGTCGTGAAAGAAAGTTGTAGAGAGACATGATCACCTACGCCAGTAGGCCCGGTACTTGATGATGATTGTTTATAAAATGCAGGATACGCACATGAAAAGTTCTCGGATATCAAAGTGGCATTTGGGAAGATGACTTGGTGGGTCAGTTGTACGTGAAAAGTACACGAATGGGAGATTAATTGCGCTTTACATATGGTGCATGCTTTGTAGATAACACTGGGGTCAGTAATTAAAATCATTACAATTAAACAGCAGATTCAGAGGTTGTCTGATTGTTTAATACGAAACAGCCTAAGACTAGATTGCAATCATCATCATCAGGTCGCGTGTTCTTTGAAGAACGTTGCATTCACCACAGACCGTATAAAGAATACCTGTATTTATCCAGATATCACACTTCATCTGGTGTCAGGCACAATGTCTCATTGATGTCTTGAAACCATATTCTTCTTGGTTTGCCCCTGGTGCATCTTCCAGGAACCATATCTTCCATTTTTGTTCTTTCCAGCACGTCTTTTGACTGGGTGTAGTATTTTAATGTTTCGGTAGACTTGTGTTTATAAGACAATCTTTTGCAATGTTTCTATCATTTTATTATGCATTGCTGTTTTTAATTATCCAAAGTAGCTTAAGGCTTTTTTAAATGTAGCTTTTGTTTTTAGATGAATCGATTTACTGCGTTTAATGTTTGCGACATTGTCCATTATTCACAACCATATATTGCAATTTGAAAGACATATCCTCAGTACTTTAGCTTTTTGTAGCAGCAAACCATAAACATGAAATCAGATAAATCATTCGGTTATAAATCGACACGAAAGAGAATCAAATCACGAACACGTTTTCATCGCAAATAAGATTTTTGATAAGATATATACGCGCACATATTGTCTACATATCATTACTTACTTCATTGTGCGGTGTAATCTAACAGAAAGACCAACATAATAAATGTGATTTGATCAACGTTAAGGCAGCATTTAGAACAGGACGACAGATTTTAACGGGTGGCGAATCGATAATTTATCATTTTCCAACGTATAAGGACCCGATTGTTTGTGTTGCTGCTGCAATGGTGAACACAAATACACTCAGACCCACACACCTGGAGGAGACTAAACAAACGGCCTTTATTCCTTATTTTACTTTTATTTATTCGTTATTATGTAAGTGCCCCGGACAGATTATAGATATAGATATAATGCCGTATAGAACGTTATAAATACATCATCCACAAATTTAAATCATATCAGATTCTCTCTTTAATCAGCAGTTGTGCAAGCAACCAGGAAAGTAAATTAAGGCATTACCTTTTTTTTAAAATTAACATTACATTAAAAACACAATTGGATATATAGAGTCTATGATCGATGCTATATATGTTGTCTACAAAGGACAATAAATAGATAATCTCGTTATTTAAGCATTTGCGTCACTATCACTTCAATGCTACAGTAGTGAGTATGCCACATCATAAAAAGAAATAAGTTAAGTCTGCAAAAGCTAAAATGAGTGTGCGATTTAACTCTGATCTAAATATAAGCTTACATGCATCAAAATGTTGTATTTTACTAAATAATGAGGCTAATGTATTGTTCTATAAACTATCCTTTGATGATTTCTGGTTTAAACGTTGGTGGAACGAAGTTCATGGTTCTCTCGACCGCTGCAGGATTTGCATTTGGAGACTGATTAATTTCAGCTCTCCATTGCAAATTCCTGGGGTGTCCGGTTAGCGCAATCGATAGGCGGTTGGCTTACCACGGCAACAGCCGGGGTTCGTAATCCTGGCGAGGACACCTGGGTTTTACTAATTCCCTAAAATTAGTAGGAGCCGCGATAGCTCAGTGGTTAGTGAACTGGACTACTACGGACAAGGGGTAGGGTTCGATCCCAACCGACGGCTCCGGGTTCACCCAGCCTTAAATGGGTACCGGATTTTTTCTGGGAAAGTAAAAGCAGCACGGGCGTAATACCGACCACATTACCCCAAAAATCATGTGCTGAAGGTCTGTAAAATATAGGGTCACTAACACCATATTTCCCTATACGCCACTTGGCGTGACGGGGGGTACTTTACTTTTTTTATTGCAAATTCCTGCGTTAAAGTCAACCTGATAATTCACTTGACAGATTTGCCCCGATGTTGCGGAGTCGTAGACATGACAATATTCCTTTTTGGCAGGTCAAGTATTGTGAATCCGACCTTCTCTCGTTTTGAAATTGATATGCAGTTTACGTCATCATATTGAGTACTGTTAAAAGTCGTCGCTGGAATTGTTTGACGTTAATTATTTACACGTTACTCATTAATACGGATTGCTCTGCCAAATCAATCGAAGGTTTCACTTTAGGGATTTTGCACAATGTTTCGTACGTTGTTGGCTGCATTCACTTTATTAATCGGGTGTTTGTGGGCACATCCATTGTTGTGTGTGGTACGTGATCATGATGGCTGATCGTTCATCCCTAAACCGGCCGTACACTTATAATGAAGGGCGAAATGGCAGAGTTTTGTTCATGACTTTGCAGGCCCGGTGTAACTCACGAAGTTTCATGTTATTTAAAAGGGATGTTGTCTAGATTCAAGACTCTGAGATCGAGCGTAGACTTGTCGATTGGTTTATCATTTCACAGATTCACGTTGCAGGAGAGATCTCAGGGCGTACTGACTGTTCGATGTAAGGTACATACAAAATCGGACGAATAACTGCTTTTTTATGTTCGGATTTAGAGACAAAATTGATGCCCTAACATCATAATTTCCGGTGTCATGGTGGCTGCGTGCAGTCGTTTTTATATTTCCGCTCCTGCCGATATATTTATTTAAATGATGTGCGTGACATTCGAGTTATGAAACTATGTGTTGCTATTCCACGTTTGAAGTGTTTTTATTTCGAACGTGTGGATAAACTGTGATTACCGATATTTAAGTGGAATATGATTTATTCTTCTTTGTGTCGTGTGTTCGCGGTTCAATAGTCAAGCACATGGTTCGACTAAAAATGGCGCCGCCGCGGGTATGTTCAACCCGAATATAAGGAGTCTGTGTCGGTGGATGGGGCGGATGAATCGAAATTGATCAACAACCCAGATGACGAAAACAGCAAAGTGTGTGGTACACATGAGGCATATTCAGAACACGAAGGACGAATATGGCAGACCACCGTGAAAGAGATTGGAGCCTCATCACGTAATACTCCAAAAAAAGCCATGGAGAGAAATTCTAACTACTGTATTAAGAACGAATTAAAAATAGCTACACGGAATGTTAGGACCTTATGCCAACAAGGAAAATTAGAAAATCTAATGGTAGAAGCAGGGCGATTAAACATAAATATCTTAGGCATATCAGAAACAAGATGGAAGGAAAGTGGATACATACAAGACGATAAATATACAATTATATATTCAGGTAACAAAAAAGAACATCAAAGAGGAGTAGGCATTCTAATAAAACGAGAGCTACAAAAATAGGTAAATACTCACTTGACATACAATGGTAGGATTATACTATTAAAAATTATACTAAAGATTATACTAAAAAAAGCAAAACCATTCGAGATAGCAATAATACAAACATACGCACCTACTCAAGACTATACAGACGAACAAATAGAGGCATACTATGAAGATCTAAACACAGTTATAAAGCAAGTGAAATCATCAGACATCTTGTTTATAATGGGTGATATGAACGCTAAAGTAGGAAAATGTAAATATAAGACCACTATAGGAAATCATGGTCTAGGAAAAAGGAATAACAGAGGAGAAAGATTAATACAATTTTGGGAAGAAAACATACTGATAATATGCAACACCTTCTTTGAGCAAAAGAAAAGGAAATTATACACATGGAAAAGCCATGAAGACAAGAAGAGAAATCACATATATTACATAATAATAAAAGACAGATTCAGGAACAGCGTAAAGAAAGCCAAAACCTAACCAGGAGCAGATATTAATTCAGACCACAATCCTGTAATGATAAAAATTAAAATCAAATTAAAGAGAAACAAACAAAAACCTAATTCAGCAACACCAATAGATATAACAGCGATAAACCAGAAAGATGTAAAAGAAACGTATACTGTACAAGTGAAGAACACATATTAGAAGCTACTAGAAGAGGGGATTGAGCAGTATAGAAGAGAAAATCCTGAGGAAAAAGTCACAACAAAATGGCAATGCATAAAAAATAACATGCAAGAATTCTGCAACACCTTGCCCAAAAAGGAAAGTAACAAAAAACAAAATGGATAACTGACAAAATCTTAGAAAAAAATGGAAAAAAGAAGACAAGCGAAAAACATTGCCGGATACAAGGATATAGACTATGAAATACGGAGAATGTGGAAAAAGGCAAAAGAAGACTGGCTCAATCAAAGATGTCTAGAAGTCGAAACTATGGAAAGTAAACAAAACTTAAGAGAGATGCACACAGAAAAAAAGAGAATGACGAATAAAGACAAAAAAGCTGCAGGAAACGGATGTATTGCAAACAAAGAGGGAAGAATGCTAACAGACATCAAAGATAATATGGATAGATGGCAAGTATATATAACATAATTATTTCATGACGAAAGGGACAAAAAGTAAGACATAAAATGTACATACAACTATAAAATCCTAAAATCTGAAGTAGAAAAAAGTTATAAAAACAATGAAAAATGGAATGGCAGCAGGGCCTGACAATATACAGATAGAGATGATACAGGCTCTAGAAGAGTTTGGCGTCGAAGTGATCGCAGACATATGTAATGGCATGTACCATACAGGATACATACCAAACGATATAAAAACATCAACTTTCATTGCATTGCCTAAAAAGAATGGTGCAGTTGAATGCAGTGACTTCAGAACAATAAGTCTAATGAGCCAGGTAACAACAATTTTACTAAAAGTTATACAGGGAAGGATTCAGAATAAAATCAATACTGAATTTGATGAGCAACAATTTGGATTCTGGACAAACAGTGGGACAAAAGAAGCCATATTCAGCATGAGAACATTGATTAAAAAGTACACAGAAGTAAACAAACAAATATATGCCTGCTTTATAGACTACACCAAAGCTTTCGATATAATACACCATAACCAGCTCATAGAAGTTTTAAAATATCTGAAAATAAAAAGAGAACTACTAAATACAATTAAGACAAGACAAATGATATTTTTGGTGACAAAAGACACAACAGCCTCCTAAAAGTAATATTGGAAAGAAAAATACAAGGTAAAAGAGGCCGATGCAGACCAAGACTAACATGGACGAGTAACATCGAAAGATGGAAAAGTCAATCTATGTCAGCCTACATCATCAAAGCAAGAAACAGAGTAGAATGGCGATCCATGGTAGCCAACCTTCGTTGCGGAGATGGCTCGCGATGATGAACATCATAAAGAGATATAAACTTAAACAAAAAATAGGACGATCAACATTTTCAGGAGAACGTGAACTGCCGGTCAATATGACGGATAGGCGGCAGGGACCTTTATAGGCTGTTTCAGAAAAGTGTTCCTTGTTGCAGTTTCCGCATATTTTAAGTCCGGCTTGCTGCAGGAGCTACTGAGGTAAGTGATTTGTGCACACAGTGAGCTGTACGTTTCATCCGTTTTAATCGTGTTTCGATATTCCGATTGCTTATGATGAATGATGATAACGTATGGTGGGGAACATATGGCTGTGTTCACTTTCTGTGCGGTTTCGCCTTTTGTCTTTTTGTATGTGCTCAATTTATTACTAGAGTTATTTGAAATTAACACCAATATTCGGTTTCCACATATGGGATCCATATACTTTAATTGTTCTTTAATTGCAAATTCACTCACATAATTGATTTACCAAATATATTTAATTACACATGTTGAGTCATTGAGAAAAGTTGTTTAGAAGTAATTGCAACATTGTTCCTCGAGTAATAAACAAGTCAGTAATTGAGTTACATTAAAGAAATGCATTATTTAAATTGTAATGATATCACAAAAATTAATGAACATATTCACGTTTTAAAAACAAATCCTTTTCAATGTAGCATCCACATGTATGTTCTGTTCAGTCCATTTGTGTAAATGTATGAAGTGTGTAGATGACTCTTGTGTTTTACCGATACAGCCATTGACAAGGAACTTAATGAAGAACACCTACTCGTACAAAAGTCCGCACTTCACCTATCTAAGAAATCAAATATCACAAGATCGAATCATACCAACTGAAAGTAAAGCTAAATGTAAAGTATGGGACTTGAATCGACATATTAACATGCGAGTTTTCACCCAAATGTGCTCGGCTGCCTATCTAGATGTGTTCGGGGACATCTGAATAGTATCACTTCAGGCATCGAAACTCACGATGCGAGGCGACAATCCTCACCTTCCCATAGCACTAATCTGGTACTCATTTCTGCTGGTGGCTGGGTCGACTGCGGGTTTTTTTTTTCAATTACGAGAACAGTTCACACTGCTTCTAGCAAGAATCGATCATGGATTTTCTAAACGTCGGTAACCCAGTCAGGTGATTTTCACAACTAGGCTACCGAGACCTTCAACTGAAAGTATGACCAGCATAACACGACAATCATGGACCTTTAACAATCAGTCAAGTATTTAGAGATCTGAAATGCTTAGCGAGCACACACATTCCAGAATGTTCAACTCTTTTGAGACAGCCGTACTAACAATATATGGATGTGAGAGGCATGCTAACAACATAGCGATGTGACAGCCGTACTAACAACATAATGATGTGACAGCCGTACTAGCAACACAACGATGTAACAGCCGTATAAAGAACATAGAGAAGTGAAAGCTGTATAAACAACATAGCGATGTGACAACCGTACTAACAATATATGGATGTGAGAGCCGTGCTAACAACATAACTATATGACAGTAGTACTAACAATATATGGATGTGAGAGCCATGCTAACAATATAGCGATGTGACAGTCGTACTAACAACATAAGGATGTGACAGCCGTTCTAGCAACACAACGTTGTAACAGCCGTATAAAAAACAAAGAGAAGTGAAAGCTGTATAAACAACATAGGGATGTGACTGACGTTCTAACAACATATGGCCGCACAGCCGTACTAACACCATAGGGATGTGGCAGCCATTCTAACAACATAGGGATGTGAGAGCCTGCTAACAACATAGCTATGTGACAGCCGTACTAACAATATAGAGATGTGACAGCCGCACTAACAAATTAGGGATGTGACAGCCATTCTAACAACATAGAGATGTTACAGCCGTACTAACAGCATAGCGATGTGAACGCCGTACTAAGAATATAGAGATGTGACAGCCGTATTAACAACATAGGCATGTGACAGCCGTCCCAACAAAATAGGGATGAGACAGTCGTTCTAACATAGAAATGTGAAAGCCGTTTTAACAGCATGTGAATGCGACAGCCGTTCAATCAACATAGGAATGTGACAGTGGTTCTAACAACATACAGATGGGACAGACATACTAACAACATAGAGATGTCACAGTCGTACTAAGAATATAAAGATGTGACAGCTGTACCAACAATATAGAGATGTGATAGCTGTATTAACAACAAAGTTAAATGAGAGCTGGCGAACTGCTCTATTTCTAGAAAAATGACAAACTGCCTTTTAAAAAAAAACGCCTCCGTTGCCCGCTCAACATAAAGCACACAAAATGCAATTATAAGACCAGAAACCACACAAGAATACTTAACAATTTAGAGGAATAAAACGGAGAAGAAGCTGGAAGTATTACGGTCATGTCTTACGAATAAACAAAAGCATTTTTCTGCGTCAGACTTTCATGTGGACATAGCATGAGAAAAGGAAATAATGGAAGACCAAAGAAACGTCTAAAAACAATTAATAGAATGGGCTCAGCTATGCTCCTAATAATAAAGCATTATCTAGCTGTAGATTGTCAGACATCGAGAGTTATGATTTCTCTGTCTTACGTGTGGTTATCTCAGCGACATGACTAATTTTAGCGCTTGTGCTTTATTTTAACGTCTCAAATAATTGTTTATTTATCCTGAATGAAAATGGCAGACTTAACAAATACTTATGCTCGAAGTTTGTAGATTTTAAGATACAATCCCTTTTGATCACTTTTACTGCATAATAGACAAGCTGCATGTATTATACCTTAATGTAAAGAAATAAATAACCACTGAACTAAAATATCAGCGACAAAGGACTGTTAGGTAACAAATATGTGGAGATATATGATCAATAACACCAATGTGAATTACATATTATATCAGGAAATAACGGTTATACAGAAGAAAGATACATTCATAAAATTAGATGAACAGAGAAGAAAATGAATAATGATGTTTCGGTGCAGCTTAACATGGAAAAGTCATACATTTATTTATTTTTTAAAATTATATTTTTGATGTAATTAGACAGCGCAAATTACGGATAGAAAATTGAAGAGAAAATACAACGTAAACGAGATAAAAGCGTTCACGTGTTCAATTGAATTGACAACATCGGCAGATTTGAGAACAAGTTTCATTAAATGGTCCTGAAAGAGTGGTTATTCTGTCACTTCAAGCATGTTAAACTTTATTTATTACAACAACTTACTGTAGTTGTTGTAGGGGTTGTCGTCTTGAATAGATCAGAAAAATATGTGGTTAAAAAGCATCTTATTAAACTTGATGATCTTCAAAAATATAACTTACTTCGGTCATATTGATATTTATTCTTTTCAGGTTGGAGTTGTATATTTCGATCTTTATTTTCGCTCCCTTTTTATTTCTCTTCCCTCCATCCATCTCCACCTCCTCTCTCTCTCTCTCTCTCTCTCTCTCTCTCTCTCTCTTTCGCCGAGATTGAAGGGTTTTTGGTCCCGATATCTCATGTATTTACGTCATAGCAAAGGATGTTACTATATCCAGACATTCGTAGCAAAAACAAAGCCAATACAGTTTGTCAATGTCGTAATTTATTTTGGTTTCAAAGTACAGGACGTCTATTTCGTAATGTAGTTTAGAGTCAAAGTGCAGCATGTCTGTGTCGTAACGTAGTTTGGGGTAGAAGTTCAGCATGTCTATTTCGTAACGTGGTTTGGAGTCAAAGTACAGCATGTCTATGTCGGTACGTGGTTTGTGGTGAAATTTCAGTATGTCTATGTCGTAACGTTTTTTGGGTCAATGCTAAACATGTCAATGCCGTAAAGCTGTGTGGGGTCAAATTTCAGCATGTCTATGTCGTAATGTAGTTTGGGGTCAAAGTTCAGTATGTTTATTTCACAACTGTAGACGGATTTGTGGAGTTTGGGCCCCTCCTCAGCAATGACAGTTATCTGATTCAATTATTCCCTAGGTAAAAATGGCTCAAGAGTCTGAAGTTGTATGTCCTCTAGGTTAAAGTTTGTCTAAGCGTGTTGGATCATGAATGTGTTTTACATATAACTTTTGCTTCCTGTTTCTTATATATTTTATTTTTTTCATACAAATACCTTAGCATTAGTTTGCAGGATCGGTGTGTCGAGTTTACTGTTGCAGATGATAGAGAGAGAATCAGTTACCCTATTTCCGACAGTTAAACAGTGGCATGAATTATATAGGGACGTCATTGTGGACTGTGGAAGTCCTGAGATGTCGTGATTTTTGCTTGACGTCGATACAGACATCAATCGCGATATACTAAATTCAGAAAATTGAAGAACACGAGATTTCTATATATAGTATTATGAAACGTACTGGGCAGATTGACAAGAGAAAACTAAAACATTTTTTAAACAAATGATAATAAGAACAAAATTGTTCGAACAAGATAACAAAGATATGGTGACGTTTTAAGAGACAAACAATTACTGAAATAAGTGAAGAAAGAACAATGTAAGGATCTAGATGCTCACCAAAACTTGTAACATCCAAAAATACATACAAATATGTTTTCAACAAACCGATTAATGTAAGAATATAGTCACAGCATAACTTGTGCAGCATCACTTTATTTACTGTCGTTGATGTTCTAGTGATTTGAAGCTGTCAAAAATCATGTGGTAGTTTCGTTTAGAATACGTTACTAAACTAATGGCACATCAACAATGCGGGTTACATTCGTTTCTGATCTCACAAGAAATATAGTTACAACTATTTATGAAATATATTCAATTTAAATGACAACGTATTCTATAGTACGATTTCCTTTAAATAGTGCAGCATTTTTTTCTCGGAAAAAGGTGACAAAGTTTCCAAACATTATAAACACATTATAATACACATAACTAAATTAAAGTATTAAAGTGCCCTTAAGTAAACACAAATTTTTGTATAGACTTAATTACATGTTTAGATTTAAATAATTATCTAGGGGTGTTATTTTCTATAAATAAACAAGACAAATTTGAAACAGGTACAACGTTTGAAATACTTGGGCACAGTGATAACATCAGATGGAAGATGCAACACAGAAATAAAAAGCAGAATAGCTCAGGCTAAAATAGCATTTCAGAAAATGAAAAATATCTTATGCAACTAACCTATGTCAATAAAAATGAGAAAGAGAGTTCATCGATGCTATATAGAACAAATTCTGACCTATGGAAGCGAATCATGGACAATAGACAAACAAACGAAAAGAGGATTAGAGGCCACATAAATGGGATGTTTGGTAAGAATGTTTGAAGTTCCCTGCACAGCTAAAAAAGCAAATAAAAAAAGTTCTCAAAGAGGCCAAAACTAAAAGGGAGCTCTTAAAAAACATCAGAAAGAAGCAATCAACATTTTTTGGGCACGTCATGTGTAGAGAAACGTTGGAATAAGTGGTTACAACTGGCAATATAAAAGGAAAGAGAAATCGCGAACGACAAAAAGAGAAAATAATGGATAGCTTGGTGTCATGGCATGGAAAACAGTCAAAAAACAACTCATACGATTCATTGTGCAAAGAAGATTGTGGAAGGACATGATCGCCAACGCCAATCGGTATGGCACATGATGATGATGATGATTCTTTTGTGGCAAGCGCTGCAATAATGTAGTAAGTAAATGTATGTTGTTTTCTCCTCAATATTTTTACTTTATCTCAGCGACTAATTTTAGCGCAAGTGCTTTATTGTAACGTCTCAAAACAATTATTTATTTATACTAAATGGAAATGGAAGACTTAACAAATACTTATGCTCGAAGTTTGTAGATTTAAGATACAACCCCTTTTGATCACTTTTACTGCATAATAGACAAACTGCATGTATTTTACCTTAATGTAAAGACATAAATGAGCAATTGAACTAAACTATCAGCGATAAAGGACTGTGAGGTAATACATTTGTGAAGATATATGACCAATAACATCAATAGGAATTACATATTATATCGTGAAATAACGCTTTTACTGAAGAATTATGAATTGAAAATATTAGATTATTAGAGAAGAAAATAAAGAATGATGTTTCGGTGCAGCTTAAAATGAAAAAGTCATCAATAAAAAAAAAAAATTACATTAATGATGTATTAAGACAGACAAAATTACGGATAGTCAATTGAAGAGAAAATGCAAATTAGAGGTGATAAAGGCGTTCACAGGTTCAATTGAATTGTCAATATCGACAGATTGCACGGCAAGTTACATTAAATAGTCCTGAAAGAGTGGTTATTCTGTCACTTAAAGCACGTTAAACATTTTTTATTACATCAACTTACTGTAGTTGTTGTAGGGGTTGTCGTCTTGAATAGATCAATAAAAATGAGGTTAGAAAGCAGCTTAATAAACTGCATGATCATCAAGAATGTAACTTACTTCGATCATATTGATATTTATTCATTTCAAGTTGGAGTTGTATATTTCGATCTTTATGTTCGCTCCCTTTCTCCTCCCTATTCCCATCTCCATCTCCTCTCTCTTTTACTCTTTCGCCGAGTTTGAAGAGTTTTTGGTCCTGATATCTCATCATTTTCCGTCATAGCAAAGTTCGATGTTCTCTCCAGACATTAGTAGCAAAAACACAACCATTACAGTGTGTCTATGTCGTACCGTAGTTTGGAGTCAAAGTTTAGCATGTCTTTCTCGTAACGTTTTTTGGGGTCAAAGTTCAGCATGTCTATGTCGCAACGTAGTTTGGGGTCAATGTTCAGCATGTCTATGTCGTAAAGTAGTTTGGGGTCAAAGTGTAGTATGTTTATTTTACAACTGTAGACAGTTTTGCGAAGTTTGGGCCCCTCGTCAGCAGTAACAGTTATCTGATTTAATTATTCCCTAGGCAAAAATTGCTCAAGAGTCTGAAGTTGTCTGTCCTATTGGTTAAAGTTTGTCTAAGCGTGTTGGAACCTGTATGTGTTTTACATGCCGCTGTAGCTTCCAGTTCCCTTTAAAAACTGCAGTATTTTATTTCTCTGATAAAGGTGACAACGTTTCCAAAAATTATACCACACACATCTTATAAAGCACACAACTAAATGAAAGTATTAAAGTGCACTTAAGTAAACTCAAAATATTTTACGTCATCTCAGCGACAGGACTAATTTTAGTGCATGTGCTTTATTTTAACGTCTCAAATTATGTATTTATTTATACTGAATGAAAATGGCCGTCGTAACAAATACTTATGCTCGAAGTTTGTAGATTTTAAGATACAACCCCTTTTGATAACTTTTACTGCAAAATAGACAAACTGCATGTATTTTACCTTAATATATAGACATAAATGAGCAACTGAACTAACATATCAGCGACAAAGGACTGTGAGTTTACAAATTGAGAAGATGTATGATCAATAACACCAATGTGAATTACATATTATATCAGGAAATAACGGTTTTACAGAAGAAATATACATTCATAATATTAGATGAACAGAGAAGAAAATAAATAATGATGTTTCGGTGCAGCTTAACATGGAAAAGTCATACATTTATTTATTTTTTAAAATTACATTTTTGATGTAATTAGACAGCGCAAATTACGGATAGTAAATTGAAGAGAAAATACAACGTAAACGAGATAAAAACGTTCACGTGTTCAATTGAATTGACAACATCGGCAGATTTGATAGCATGTTTCATTAAATGGTCCTGAAAGAGTGGTTATTCTGTCACTTCAAGCACGTTCAACTTTATTTATTACAATAACTTACTGTAGTTGTTGTAGGGGTTGTCGTCTTGAATAGATCAGAAAAATATGTGGTTAAAAAGAATCTTATTAAACTTGATGATCTTCAAAAATATAACTTACTTCGGTCATATTGATATTTATTCTTTTCAGGTTGGAGTTGTATATTTCGATCTTTATTTTCGTTCCCTTTTTATTTCTCTTTCCTCCATCCATCCCCACCTCCTCTCTCTCTCTCTCTCTCTCTCTCTCTCTCTCTCTCTCTCTCTCTTTCGCCGAGATTGAAGGGTTTTTGGTCCCGATATCTCATGTATTTACGTCATAGCAAAGGATGTTACTATATCCAGACATTCATAGCAAAAACAAAGCCAACACTGTTTGTCAATGTCGTAATTTATTTTGGGTTCTAAGTACAGCACGTCTATTTCGTAATGTAGTTTAGAGTCAAAGTGCAGCATGTCTATGTCGTAACGTAGTTTGTGGTCAGAATTCAGTATGTCTATATCGCAACGTAGTTTGAACTCAAAAGTCAACATGTCTGTGACATAATGTAGTTTAGGTTCGAAGTTCAGCATGTCTGTGTCGTAACGTAGTTTGGTGTAACATTTCATCATGTCTATGTCGTAACATAGTTTGGGGTCGTGTTCCTAATCTATTTCGTAACGTGGTTTGGAGTCAAAGTACAGCATGTCTATGTTGGTACGTGGTTTGGGGTGAAATTTCAGTATGTCTTTGTCGTACCGTTTTTTGGGTCAATGCTAAACATGTCTATGCAGTAACGTAGTTTGGGGTCAAATTTCAGTATGTCTATGTCGTAACGTAGTTTGGGGCCTATGTTCAACATGTCTATGCCGTAAAGCAGTTTGGGGTCAAAGTTCAGTATGTTTATTTCACAACTGTAGACGGATTTGTGGAGTTTGGGCCCCTCCTCAGCAATGACAGTTATCTGATTCAATTATTCCCTAGGTAAAAATGGCTCAAGAGTCTGAAGTTGTATGTCCTCTAGGTTAAAGTTTGTCTAAGCGTGTTGGATCATGCATGTGTTTTACATATAACTTTTGCTTCCAGTTTCTTATATATTTTATTTTTGTTCTTACAAATACCTTAGCTTTAGTTTGCAGGATCGGTGTGTCGAGTTTACTGTTGCAAATTATAGAGAGAGTATCAGTTACCCTATTTCCTACAGTTAAACAGTGACGTGTTTTTCTATAGGGACGTCATTGTGGACTGTGGAAGTCCTGAGATGTCGTGATTTTTGCTTGACGTCGATACAGACATCAATCGCGATATACTAAATTCAGAAAATTGAAGAACGCGAGATTTCTATCTATTGTATTATGAAAAGTACTGGGCAGATTGACAAGAGAAAACTAAAACATTTTTTAACAACTGATAATAAGAACAAAATTGTTCGAACAAGATAACAAAGATATGGTGACGTTTTAAGAGACAAACAATTACTGAAGGAAATGATGAAAGAACAATGTAAGGATCTAGATGCAGACAAAACTCATAACATCCAAAAATACATAAAAATATGTTTTGAACAAACCGATCAATGTAAGAATATAGTCACAGCATAACTTGTGCAGCATCACTTTATTTACTGTCGTTGATGTTCTAGTGATTTGAGGCTGTCAAAAATCATGTGGTAGTTTCGTTTAGAATACGTTACTAAACTAATGGCACATCAACAATGCGGGTTACATTCGTTTCTGATCTCACAAGAAATATAGTTACAACTATTTATGAAATATATTCAATTTAAATGACAACGTATTCTATAGTACGATTTCCTTTAAATAGTGCAGGATTTTTTTCTCGGAAAAAGGTGACAAAGTTTCCAAACATTATAAACACATTATAATACACACAACTAAATTAAAGTATTAAAGTGCCCTTAAGTAAACACAAATTATTGTATAGACTTAATTACATGTTTAGATTTAAATAATTATCTTGGGGTATTCTTTTGTATAAATAAACAAGACAAATCTGAAACAAGTGCAACGTTTGAAATACTTGGGCACAGTGATAACATCAGATGGAAGATGCACAGAAATAAAAAGCAGAATAGCTCAGGCCAAAATAGCATTTCAGAAAATGAAAAATATCTTATGCAACTAACCTATGTCAATAAAAAGGAGAAAGAGAGTTCACCGATGCTATATAGAACAAATTCTGACCTATGGAAGCGAATCATGGACAATAGACAATCAAATGAAAAGAGGATTAGAGACCACAGAGCTGGGATTTATCATAAGAATGTTTAAAGTTCCCTGGACAGCTAAAAAGACAAATGAGAAAGTTCTCAAAGAGGCCAAAACAAAAAGGGAGCTCTTAAAAAACATCAGAAAGAAGCAATCAACATTTTTTGGGCACGTCATGTGAAGAGGAATGTTGGAATAAGTGGTTACAACTGGCAAAATAAAAGGAACGAGAGATCGCGAACGACAAAAAGAGAAAATACTGGATAGCTTGGTGTCATGGCATGGAAAACAGTCAAAAACAGAATTGATACGATGCATTTCATTGTGCATAGAAGATTGTTGAAGAACATGATCGCCAACGCCAACCGGTATGGCACATGATGATGATGATGATTCTTGTGTGGCAAGCGCTGCAATAATGTAGTAAGTAAATGTATGTTGTTTTCTTCTCAATATTTTAACTTTATCTCAGCGACATGACTAATTTTAGCGCATGTGCTTTATTGTAACGTCTCAAAACAATTATTTATTTATACTAAATGAAAATGGAAGACTTAACAAATACTTATGCTCGAAGTTTGTAGATTTTAAGATACAACCCCTTTTGATCACTTTTACTGCATCATAGACAAACTGCATGTATTTTACCTTAATATATAGACATAAATGAGCAATTGAACTAAAATATCAGCGACAAAGGACTGTGAGGTAATACATTTGTGAAGATATATGACCAATAACTTCAATGTGAATTACATATTATATCGTAAAATAACGCTTTTACTGAAGAATATGAATTTAAAATATTTTAGATTATCAGAGAAGATAATAAAGGATGATGTTTCGGTTTAGCTTAAAATGAAAAAGTCATCAATAAAAAAAAAATTACATTAATGATGTATTAAGACAGACAAAATTACGGATAGTCAATTGAAGAGAAAATGCAAATTAGAGGTGATAAAGGCGTTCACAAGTTCAATTGAATTGACAATATCGACAGATTGCACGGCAAGTTACATTAAATGGTCCTGAAAGAGTGGTTATTCTGACAGTTAAAGCATGTTAAACATTATTTATTATATCAACTTACTGTAGTTGTTGTAGGGGTTGTCGTCTTGAATAGATCAATAACAATGCGGTTAGAAAGCATCTTAATAAACTCCATAATCATCACAAATGTAACTTACTTCGATCATATTGATATTTATTCATTTCATGTTGGAGCTGTATATTTCGATCTTTATGTTCGCTCCCTTTTTATTTCTCCTCCCTATTCCCATCTCCATCTCCTCTCTCTTTTACTCTTTCGCCGAGTTTGAAGAGTTTTTGGTCCTGATATCTCATGATTTTCCGTCATAGCAAAGTTCGATATTCTCTCCAGACATTAGTAGCAAAAACACAACCATTACTGTTTGTCTATGTCGTACCGTAGTTTGGGGTCAAAGTTCAGCATGTCTATGTCGTAAAGTATTTTGGGGTCAAAGTGTAGTATGTTTATTTTACAACTGTAGACAGTTTTGCGAAGTTTGGGCCCCTTTTCAGCAATGACAGTTATCTGATTCAATTATTCCCTAGGCAAAAATTGCGTAAGAGTTTGAAGTTGTCTGTCCTATTGGTTAAAGTTTGTCTAAGCGTGTTATAGCATGTATGAGTTTTACATGCCGCTGTAGCTTCCAGTTTCCTTTTAAAACTGCAGTATTTTATTTCTCTGATAACAGTGACAACGTTTCTAAAAATTATACCACACACATCGTATAAAGCACACAACTAAATGAAAATATTACAGTGCACTTAAGTAAGCTCAAAATATTTTACGTCATTTCAGCGATAGGACTATAGTCCGTTTCATCGGTCGTGCCCAACTTTAAAAATCTATATCTTTTTAACCGCTTTTTGTAAGTAGTTCAAAATTGGCATGTAAAGTTATAATGATTAGAACCCAACAGGGAATTAATTTCATAAAAAAAAAACATTTGGTTATTGTTGTTGCTTATTTGATCTATATAAATTTATAACGACCCATTGATGTATTCAAAACTTAATGTTTACAGTATTTTAATTTAATAATAGCGATACAAATCCATACACGGTCAAATTGACGTGTTTGCACACCTTCAACGTAGGTTTTCTGACACAATTAGACACTTGTAAAAACACGAGGCATTGTGTGTTCCATTTCCGTTCATTCAGCGGCGGAGACGTGGAACAATAACATTTATCATGAATTTTAAAATGAAATTCTGCAGTTTACAAAACATCGCAATAAAAATGTATGTCTATTTTTGCAAAGAGGCTAAACGAGGAAGATTATTTCATTCTTTAGAAAACCCTGAGAATAGGACAAGACACATTTTGGATTTATCTAAACGGTCATTTAATCGCTAGATTCAAGTACGTGGCCGTCAATGTTCAAAATATACAAAATCACAAGGAAGAGCAAAAATGTTGGACAATTTCGACAGTGAACTTATTAGAAGTGAAATTCACAAAATGTTGGGTATGAATGAAACTGTTACAATAAGAAAATTAAAAGTATCGCTGAAAAAGAACAACAGTATTGAAATATCAAAGTCTACATTATGGAGAAATGTGAGAGCTGCAGGCTTTACATTCAGAAAGTATTCCAATGGACGAAACATCATCTGTGAGAAGCCACATATAGTAGTCATGAGAAGCAAGTACTTACGTGAAGTAAAAGAGGTGCGCAAGCAAGGTTATGATATTGTGTACTTGGATGAAACATGGATCAATGCTCACCACACTAACCAAAGGGAATGGCAGTCATCAGATGGAAAGATTAAGAGATTAATACCTAGCAGCAAAGGACAGCGCTTGATAATTGCGCATGCAGGTAGTCGACTACATGGACTAATACAGAATGCAGAGCTCATTTTTCTTTCAAAATCCATAGACAATCGGGATTATCACTCTGAGATGAATGGTCACATATTTAGACATTGAATTGAAAATTCTGCTCACCCATCACTAGATCGACCATCTTGCCTAATAATGGACAATGCAGCGTACCTCAACATTGTTGCACTTGAAGATAAAGTCCCGACGTCATCCAGTACAAAAGATGCTATTAAGATATGGCTCACAAAGAAGCACATACAATGTAATAACATGTACTTAAAACCTGAATTAACATCTCTAGTAAAGCAAAAACAAAGGACAACGATATTTCAAATAGATCAGATTATCCAAGAACACGGTCATATAAGTTTGAGGCTGCCACCTTACCATGCTCATTTAAATCCAATAGAACTAATCTGGGCAAAATTAAAAGGACAAGTGACAGATGAAAATACAACATTCAAAATATGCGATGTAAAGACTCTTGCTAATCTCGCTTAATTAACTATAGACAAAGATTATTGGGCTAAATGTGAAGACCACGTCTTAAAACAGGAGGAGGAATATTGGAAAATGATGGTTTGTTGAATGTTCAACCCCAAACAGTTATTAATCTTTTAGACTCGTCTGATTCAGAATGAAAGTATATAGCCCCCACAATGTTGGCCCCTATATTACCTTAAATTAGTTCAACAAACGGTCCTTTTCAGGACCACACAACTATGAAAATTGGACATACAGGTATACCTTGATATTATCGTCCGTCCTCGAACTGAAAAAACAATAATTCTCCTGGTGTTTTGTCTTATCCAGCAATTTCCCCATTACGGCCACGCCTTTAATTAGTGAAAATTACTCATAGACCAGCAGCTACGGTAATTTCTATTCCATAGGGGTTCACAATTTACAATTTTGACAAACATCAAAGAAATTCGCCGCTTTAAGAAAACTGCAGCTGCAAGATATTTGTTAAATATACATTTAAAGGGTCTTTTGCATTCTAATAACATTTGGAAAATTTCAACAGTTTTTAACAAATGGTTACTGAGTAATAGCGCTTTGAAGTTGGGCACATGATTTGAAACGAGCTATAATTTTAGTGCATGTGCTTTATTTTAACGTCTCAAATAATTTATTTATTTATACTGAATGAAAATGACCGACTTAACCAATATTTATGCTCGTAGTTTGTAGATTTTAAGATGCAACCCCTTTTGATAACTTTTACTGCAAAATGGACAAACTACATGCATTTTACCTTAATGTAAAGACATAAATGAGCAACTGAACTAAAATATCAGCGACAAAGGACTGTGAGTTTACAAAATGAGAAGATATATGATCAATAACACCAACGTGAATTACATATTGTATCATGAAAGAATGTTTTTGCAGAAGAAAAATAAATTGAAAATATTAGATGAACAGAGAAGAAAATACATAATGATTTTTCGGTGCAACTAAAAACGGAAAAGGCATCAATTAAAATAAAAATACATTTGTGGTATATTAAGACATAAAATTACGGATAGTAAATTGAAGGGAAAATACAAAGCAAACGAGATAAAGGCGTTCACATGTTCAATTGAATTGACAACATCGGCAGATTTGAGAGCAAGTTTCATTAAATGGTCCTGAAATTAGTGGTTATTCTGTCACTTCAAGCATGTTAAACATTATTTATTACAACTTACTGTAGTTGTTGTAGGTATTGTCGTCTTGAATAGATAAGTAAATTTTAATGAAATGTGTATGCGTCTCCAACTAATTGGATATTTTTTATATTTTTGTGATAACATAAAAATATACCTTCAGAAAAGGAATGCAGTTTATTAAAGTTTATATTCACATAACGTAAATGACGGCGAGGTAATCTTTAAAAAATAAATGTAGATAAAAACATACTAGTCCTGAGGTATAATGGACCAAAAATAAGGAACACGTGATAGAAGTCTGGTAGGAAAGTTCTGAATAGAAAACATAAGTTGTTTTGTCAAAGATCATCGTGAGAAAAAAAATAGGGAAGCAGTCCTAAAGACGTGACGTTGATAGGAGTTGCATTTGATTGGAGGGTTGTCATGATCATAACATGGGAAAGCAATTAACAATGGGTTATTTCATGAAATACCAATGATCACTAGGCACATCTTATATCAGTACGTCAGATATCAGAAACCAAACTGTACATCACACGCCAATTAATAAAATATCAGAGACTGTAACGAATATCATGCGAATACATCAGTTCGTGAAATATCAGTCAGCAAGGACCATCCTACATTAATTCATGAGGCATCAGATATGATAACAAATTGCAAACTTAGCTTTGAGGTAAATTAGTTACTTGTGCCTAGGGGTTGAAAGATACGTATCGAGAAAACTACTACCACCCATCATATAATCACCTTGATATTGATAATAATTGACTCTACATATACAGCGTTAAAAGCAAACATTAAGTCTGGAAGCTTAGTGTAGATTATGCATGACCATCTCTCTACGTTACATGTCTGTATCCTTCATATTCTCAGAGTAAAAAAATATAATCTACCACTGCTCAAAGGAAAGGTTTAAAACGCTCGCTTGATGTCTGTCAATAAGATTATATAGATGTGCACTTGGGAACCAGTTTAACACGAGTACCATACAAGTCGAGAATTGTCTACTCCCTTTCAGGTATATTATGTATACCTGACGTTAATCTTAATCGCGAAGAGTGAAATGAGTTACAAGATATGTTGGACATTATAGTGAAAGAAAGCAAAAATAAAGGGCTAGGCATTAATAGCAAAAAGACAGAAGTAACAAGAAAGAAAAAAAGACATCACCTCAGTGCAAAAAAAAAAAAAAACAAGTGGAACACTATTAAAATTGGTAAATGAATTTAAATATTTGGGAACTTTGTTAACCTCAGACGGAAGATGTACAAAATAGGTGAGATGCAGAATGGCTCAGGCAAAAGCAGCTTTCCAAAAAAATGAGGTAGATACTATGTAATTCATTTTTGACAATAGAAACAAGAAAAAGAGTTCTTAAATGTTATATAGAGCCTGATCATATGGATGTGAATCATGGACAATAAGACAACTGACAAGAAAATCACTGGAGTCTGTAGAAATGTGGTTTTACAGAAGAATGTTGAGAATGCCATGGATAGCTAAGAAGAGTGATGAAACTGTTCTGAAAGAGGCCAAAGAAAAAGAGAGCTAATTTAATGTGAAGAGAAAAACTGGAATATATTGTAGCAACTGGAAAAATTCATCGACGAAGAGATAGTGGGAAGCTAAGCGAAAAACAATACCAGACAGCTTAAGAGAATTGCTTGGCAGAAGGTCAACAACAGAAATGATAAATAACTGTAGAGATCGAAAGTTATGGAGAGACATGATCACCTCCGGCAGCAGACCCGGTACTTGATGATGATGACCTGACGTTACATGTTCAAACAACCATTGGATTTCCATGTTGAAATATTTCGACTTCACAACGACTTCAGTGCTAACAAGAAAAATGAAACAACAACACAACTTTGATGGTGTGGCCTTTATTAATTGCTATGAACTGTTATTGTTACTAAACGTGTTACAACAGAATCGTGTCTTATAGCTGTAACAACTAGTGTGTCATTACCCAAAATCCGCTACCGTATTTCATTAGCTCCACGGCCCATTTGACTGTCCCATATTCTTTAGTTGAACAGAGCTTTAACAAAACAAGGCCTTGAAGGTACGTACTCAATGTAGACAGTTAATATTTTCACATAGCCCAGATTCTACACAATATTACTTACCTTTGGTGCGTCTCTTAAAATCTATTTTTATTTAATTTCGGAATTTAATGATCGAAAAATATTTCTCGATGAAAATTATTCCTAAGGTTCATTATCATTTCAGTCTCGTCATTTTATTTGTTATTGTATTCGTCATGGTCACCTTTGTTCTTCTTCTTTTCAGCTCCCTGTGGAGCATTGGTCTTCAACAAACACTTTCCCAGCCAATCTGTTTCTGGCCATACTTTTAAGATCATTCCCTGTCTTTCCTATCATCTTCATCTCTGTGTCCATCTGTGTTCTCCAAGAATTCCTTAGTGTTTCTCTTTGTCTGTTTCCGTGAGGATTCCAAAAAGGGCATGTTGTATAATACTCTCAGTTGGATTCCGCAGTGGGTGTCCTATCCAGCGCCATCGTCTTCGCTGTATCTCTTTACCCACTGGTATTTGACTAGTGCATATCCATAATTCTATGTTTTTGATTTTGTCATGCCATTTCCATCCTTTTATTTTGCTTAAGCGTTCATTACTGAAAGTATGTAACTTCATAATTGCCATGTTTGTTGTTTTCCATGCTTCACAGCCATATAATAAGACTTACTTAGCATTGGAGTTCACCATTTTTATTTCAGTATGGTTACCTTTACCAAATGTTAACTGTTGCGACAAACGTCATGTCTATTGCATTAATTTCAACTATAACCATCAAGAACGTCATGTAATGTTATTTACATATGTTTACGATATCAATGACTAATGCTATATTTGTGTATTAATTATTTGTAGCTTCATGTTAACGACATAGTGAATTGCTTGTAGATACTTCAGTGCACATTTCTAAACTAAAAAAAAAAATATTATTTAGATACATCTTATGTAAATCTGCATGCATAGATAGATAGATAGATAGATAGATAGATAGATAGATAGATAGATAGATAGATAGATAGATAGATAGATAGATAGATAGATAGATAGATAGATAGATAGATAGATAGATAGATAGATAGATAGATAGATAGATAGATAGATAGATAGATAGATAGATAGATAGATAGATAGATAGATAGATAGATAGATAGATAGATAGATAGATAGATAGATAGATAGATAGATAGATAGATAGATAGATAGATAGATAGATAGATAGATAGATAGATAGATAGATAGATAGATAGATAGATAGATAGATAGATAAACAAAATAGATATATAGATAAACAAATACGTTTATTTATTTGTGTTTCAAAACTTCTAAAAATTGAGATAAAGAAGATATACTTGGTTATAAATAACAGAGAAAATCGTTCACAAAATGTAGGCTAGTATGAAATAAGCATCGTAACCGACACGATCATATAACGAGTGATAAATAAATGCTCTCTTGAAGCTGACATGATGATACTAGCAATACTGTCATAGTTTTACTGACAAAAGAAACATTAATGACTAACTGAAAAAAATTGTACGACATAGGTTTTGGATTTCAAAAATTTCATGATCATATTAGACATGAACTAGATCAATAATTTCTGTCTTTTTAACATAAGACTAGTTTCACTTACGCATTCAGCAACATTTACTATCTGAATTAGACGGAAGCGAGAGTTTAGTATGTGCACATGTAAGTGGGTATATGTATATGTAATATTCCGACAGAAGTGTTACTCTTTTTTTGGGTTATTTTTTTTCTATTTAAAATTATTAATCAATTTTTTCAAAAATATGTCCAGTAAAATATGTTCTTATCGTGCAATTGGCAATGTTTCTATGACGATATTAATTGTTTAAATAGCCAGATCAAGACCCAATCATTCAAGATATTAAGAGAATGTTTACATACTTCTACATTATGAAACTTACTTTTGTTGCTACAAACAACATATGGCTGCTCTATAACGATATAAAAAGTATATATTTGTTAATGGTATAACTATTTAGAATTATTTGTATTATTAATAATTGTACACTAGACAGATACTTGTTCGTGGCCTCCTAAATGGCCATTCCTGCTCTACAGGCCCATTCCAGATTGCTCTATAGAGCCATCCCTGACACAAGAAGGTGAACTCTCGATAACTGGGCATAATTTTTTTTTTAACAGATGAAGTTTAACATAAACTTTTTACAACATTAGAAATAAGCAATCATGTCTGTGTGATAGGAGGGATGTAAAGGTGAAACATGTAACGGAATCTCAAATATTAGAATTCAAGAGAGAGAGAGAGAGAGAGAGAGAGAGAGAGAGAGGGAGAGAGAGAGAGAGAAATAAAGAAGCAACCGTTATTAAGCAAGTAAAGTACACCATCGGTCAAGAAGTTACAACATATATATTGCTTGGTATAGTTCGTTCACAAATTCGTGTCCACAGAGTTGATCAATCATCTCGGAAACTGTTTGATTAATTTCTGTAATTCTTTTTCACGAAATCTCATTTTTTCACCGGCCTTAACATTTTATAACATTTAAGTACAAAGGTAGTCTGAATTTTGCACAAATCTATTTTTGTTAAATAATTTTAGGAAAATATCAAACCGCGTGCTCTAAAAATTAGATTTTACTGCAAATTATGTAAATTTTCTAACAATGCAAGCCAAAGGCGTATCCGTATCACATTGAAGAGGACAACATTTTTCATTTGATTTAATGTCTTCGTCCTAGAAGTAAGTAAACTTTGAACAATGTATCAAACACATATATTCGCCAAATAGCAGGCGTGTCATCAACAAAATTGTGCACCTGCCATACATATATCATTTAGAGTCAGAAGTCTCCAAGAGTTTAACAATTGTTATCGGTTGGACAAACTGTAATCCATCTCGTTGCCAGAATTGTTCCCCATCTCTGAGCACATGGTCGTCACATGTTCTCCAGTACTCAATGTCTATCGTTGAGAGGGCATCAATTATTTAACATCACAAATTGTAAACGTCTTGTTCTGTGCAACAATTTGCACTTTGACTTTAGCCCACACAAGTTCTATTGGGTTGAGGTGCGAATGATAAGGTGGGAGGCGAAGAGATGTGTGCCTATACTTTGCAATGATTTCATCAATTTAATATAACTTTGTTTTCTTAGTTTGTCTAACAAATTGCAACAACTCTGGTTTTAACTGGGTGTTTTGAAAGGAAACATTTTCTTCTGAGCCATGTGATGATTTGATCTTTCGTGCTTGACGAATTAGGAACATTGTCCTCTAGTTTTACCGCATTATATAAGGATGCATTGTCCATTACAAGACACGAAGTTCTATCTAGAACTGGGAGTAGAGTGTTCTATAACCAGTCTCTGAAAATTCGTCCATTTATTAATTTTTGGTAATCCCTATTGTCTGTAGACTTTGATTGAAAAATAATAAGTTGTGTGTCATTAACAAGACCATTCTCTCTACTGCCAGCATGTACCAATATAACTCGTTGTCCTTTGCTGCTGGGATTGCTTCTTTTAGTTTCTCTGTCAAGTGATTGCCATTATTTGTCATGTATGTGATGAGCATTGGCCCACGTTTGATCCAAATATACTATATCGTAAACTTCCATTCGTCGCTCACTGATCTGCCTCAGGCATTTGCTTCGAGCACCTATGAGGTGTGGTTTTTCACAAACAATCTTTCTACCACTAGCAGATTTTCGAAAGGTGAAACCAACGCCATTACGATCTTCCAAAGAGTCTTTTTTGAGATTTCAATATCACATTCTATTTGCAATCGAATTTTAAGTTTGCGCAGTGTAACAAGTTGATTTGATTCAAACATTTTCAAAATTCCACGTCTAATAACATATTTAAATAAATCTAGAGGCAAAACGGGCACTCTACAATACAATATTCATCGGAACGTTGTGCTACCAATGCCAGTACTGGACCCTAGATACAAGAACAATAAGAAAAATAACCTCTTGTGTGATAAAATGTGTCACACGAATGACAATGATAGAGCGATCAGATCAGAAATGAAGAGATCAGAATGAGAAAAAAGGTTAGGAATAGCCTCCGCCAAAGAACATATAAAGAAACAACAAATACAATGGTTTGACCCCGTAACACGACATAAATATCAAAACGTAACACAGCGAACCCTCAAAATATGTTGCGAGATTGCCAGACCAAAGGGTCGACCAAATGTAAGCCTTGTGGGTGCATCCATTGTTGACAATGTTGTGCATGACACGTCATAATGATGAACGATGGTGTATTTTTAACCCGTCGTAGACTCGGAAAGAAGTTTAAGATGATAAAGATGTAGATGTTTATCATGGATCTGCAACCCTGGTGAAATTCCCAGATCTTCGTGTTAGTCAAGAGGGGTGTTGGCAAAATGCAGGAGAGATACGAGGAGATCAATGTAGTATTAGTAAAGCTGTTTATCATATCCCGATGCGGGATTTTCTGGGGAGGAGTTTTGAGCGTTAAGGACAGTTATTTGATGTTTGAAGAGGATGATCCAACGAATAATTAACTGATTGGGATCCATGTGTACCAAACAAACATATATGATAATTGTGTATCTTTACTCTGAGCGTTATGTTTGTGCTTCCATACACACTTCATTTAGATTGCCAAATGTTTCAGCTTTCTTGCCGATTGGGTATTTATTTCTCATGACGTGACTGCATCAGAGAGCTAAGGAAGCACAGATTCAAGAGAGTTAATATTCATGATTATATGTGTAGGATCAATTTGTTCACAATAGAAAGCCACTGTGGCTGGACATATTTTAGCAAGAAGAATAAGGCAATAGACTTAGCAATGTTATCATTCTTTGACTACACGGCGACTTTATGTTCAGCAGCTGGGTACTGGTTGGTCGTGAGGCAAGACGCCGGTCTCAGGATAGAGAGGCTGTGGGTTCAAATTTCGGCTGTATCAGCTGTGATTTTTATTCATTATTTCTCTCTGCGCCAAGCACCCCTGGTCTCAGCAACGAAACCCGGCTTGAAACGTCAATTACTCATGGACGGAAAAAATATGAGTACCTTCGAAGACGGAGTTATCTGTCTGTGCGGCAAGGCACCACTCTGTATATGGCTGCCGTGAAAAAAACGGATTAACACGCAAAAGTTCGTAATATAGAGGAACTTGGTCATAGGTAAAAAGCTGGCGAATTAAAAAAAATCTTCAGCAGCCTGCCTAGAGAACTTCGTTGTTACATTTCTCTCTCTCATGCTTGCTAGATTAAAGATAGAGCGGCCGGATCCTGTTCGAATGCAGACTTCTGCGGAAAGTACTTTGAAAACATGGTGCAACGGGCATCACAAAGATTCTAAATAATTTAGGAGAAAGACGCATTCCTCCTTGATTCCACATTTTGCATCAAATGGCTCAGATAAAAAGTTGCCAAGCTAAAACACTGTAGAACACCTTGTATTTCACACTCCCGCCATTTATATAATTCATGTTACTTACCTTTAAGAAGAAGTATATAATCTGAAAAGAGATGAGAAATCTTAATTCAGAACTTCTCTTTTTCAAAGCATTTCATTGTATCTATCTATACATAGAAATATGTATGTGTCTATTAACAATCATATCTAGGTATTCATACAGTTATCTATATGTGTTTATAAACATTCATCTATATGTATCTGTATACAATCGTCTTTGGTTCTTTGGTTATGGAAGGCTCCGTTATCACCGCAAACGAATTAAAATCCATAATTGCTCAACCGCCAGTGCCAGTGGAAACATCCGAATTACTAACTCATCTCCCAAACAAAGAAAGGTAGATTTAGTCCACATCATAGCAGTCTCATCACACGCCAAAAGACATAAGTCGAAACCGCACCAAAAATGAACACAGCCAACTGTTCCCTGCCATACGATATCATCATTCTTGGTAAACAATTGGAGTATCGAAACATGATCACAACGGATGAAACACACAGCTCACGGTGTGCACAGAGCACCTAACTCAGCAGCTCCTGCAACAAGCCGGACTTGGAATATGAGGAAACTGCAACAAGGAACACTTTCATCGGATTATCCGTCGTCGGATTATCCCAGTCGCACATGAAAAAACAACAGATCGTAAGATTAGCGTATGCCCGGTTTGGGGATATACAATGAGCCATTATAATGACGTAACACACACAACAATGGCTGCGCCCATTGATTCATGATTACTCTTGTGAATGTAGACTACAATGAACAAAACACGGTGCAAATTCCCTAGAGATAAAACTTCGGCTGACTTGACGGAGCAATCCACATTAGTGAGTTCTAACATGTAAATGACTTGCGTCAAACAATGCTAACAACGCTCTTTGAACAGCACTTAATGTGACATAAACGCCAGATCTACTCTAGACGGTGGAATGTCGCTTTCACAACACTTGATTTGTCAAAAGGAATATAGCCGTACGTACTACTCTGCTTCATCGGCGCAGATCGGAGAGTCGAAGTTAATCAGACCCCCAAAGCAACTTCTCTATCGATCTGGAGAAAGTGAACTAGTTCCACCATCGTGAAAAAGGCATATATATATATATATATGTATCTATGCACAGCCATCTATATGTTATTGAGTTATTTGCGGGTCGTCATCATTGCACTCCGAACATGTCCATAGGTGTTCAGATTCCCTCCTCAGTAAGTCCCGCAGTGTCCAGCGACTGACGACGCCATCTCTAAATCTATATTGGATCTATACACACTAATGGTCTATATGTATCTATGCACAGTCATACATATGTGTGTATGCATATATATATATATATATATATATATATATATATATATATACACATTCATCTTTATATATCTATACACACACACACACATATATATATATATATATATATATATATATATATGTACACACATTCATCTATATATATCTATACACAGTCATCTATGTGTATCATTACACATTTATATATTTGTTTCTACTAAAATTGCGTATCTGCCAATGGCATATGTGCTTAAACTACATTCAGACCAATCTGTATCTAATTATGCTGTCAGTGTGTCTCTCTGTAGTTGAGAATGATGTTCCATTTGTCATTTCTTCAACTGCGACTCGAACTGATTACATTACTTTAACATGTGTCATTGAAGAAATAATAATCCAGTGGGCTAATCAAACACGAACTATGAGGTTTATTGTGATAGAAAACGCACTCAAGCAAAATGAAGCGTTGTGTTAAATGATCTGCAAATGACTAGCTGTATTAAGAGGGAAGAATATTTGTTATAAGCCGTGTAAAGACAAGAAAACAGCTGAATTAAAATATATTGCGACAACTAAATAATCACGTAGGGAGACATAGAGATAAGATTTCTGGCAATTCAAGAAAAATATATATTAGGAAGTCCATAACCAATAACGTATTGGGAAGTCAAAAACAGGATACGGAAATGATTGAACAGATAACAAGTTAAGGATAGAAAACATGATCACATATACCCACAATCACGGTGCTTGATAATAATGCAGATTCGTTCAAATGATAACAATAAACAGTACATACTACGGATGCTATCTCAGCTCTCTGTATTAAGGTAAGCATTACGCTTGTATATTGTGTAAATTGTTTATATCTTGTTGGTAATTACTTCTCAACAGCACTTTCCATCCGTAAATCTTGTTGGAATATTCCGGTATAAACATGACCATCTCTTTTAAAAGTCTCCGCCCAAGAAGCGGTGCACTCTACTTTGATTTTACCTTCTCCCTTTATTGTCCTTGAACTTCCAAGGGAAAAAAAAATGTTTGAGCCAACGACCTGTAGCTTTTCTCATGAGCGAAGCTATTTTTCGTCTTTCCTTCTTCATTTGTTTTTCATTCCCGTGGGGATATATAATTTGCGGCCTTTTGCTCTGATGTTCGCCTGTGCTGCTGTTATGTTTCCTAGTGTTTCTAATTATTCGCCAATCCATCTTTTACGTTGTCGGCCCGTTGATCTGGTGTTCTCCCAACGTTTATTGTGGGCTCGTTTTGTTGTATTTTGATCTTTCTCCCTTGTCACGCAGCGGCACGATTTGTTTGGTTTCTCTATATATTCAATGGCGGTGATTATTCCTAGCTTTTTCTCATTTCTTCATTTATGATTGTGTCTTGGTGTATCATATTTTCTTAACGCGTGGTCTTAAGTTCTAGGTTTTCCATTATTTTCCTTTTCGTCAAAATTTGATAGAATACCGTTTGGTTGTACGAGGCTAAACTACTTATTACAGTCTTGCTTGTATATATTTCATCTCTGACGTAATCACAACCCTTCCAGCTAGCTTTCATTATGCATTGCGACTGACGATGTTCATTTCTGGATAGTTTTGTTTATGAATATAGCGACGATTTTCTCTTATAATTGATGGTGCATGACATTCGCTTGTTATGGATTGATATCATCCCAACGGTTTTCATTGGCCTTATAGGTTGGATACCACTGCTACAATAGCTACATGCTTTCTACATGGCTCAATGATATCAAATTAATTAGATAGTTTTTTTTTTCAATCATGACGTTTGTATAAATCACATGTCACTGACATTAGTAGAAACAAAATAAACTATGAGTAAACTAAATGCAAATTATACGTACACAAATGCAATCATGTATCTATAACTTTGACGTTACTGTGAAACATATTGACTTCTTCTTCTACCTTTCAGCTCCTTGTAGCCTTCAACAAACACTTTCCAAGTCGTTCTGTTTCTTGCCATTCTTTTAAGATCATTACATGTCTTCCCCATCATCTTCATCTCTACTTAGATCTGTCTTCTCCAAGAATGTGTTGGTCTTCCTCTTTGTCTTTTCCCCGGGGATTCCAAAAAAGCGCCTGTTGTGTAATACTCTCAGTTGGCTTCCGTAGTGTGTCCAGCGCCATCGTTTCACAGCCATATAATAGGACTGATTTAAAATTGAAGTTAAACATTTGTATTTTTGTAGTTAACTTAATGTTTTTTAACTTCTATGATTCCCAGTGCAACAAAAGCTCATCTTGCATTTGATATCCTTATTTTGGTATCATTTTCAGTTCCTCTCTCGTTATGTATATTACTACCCAGATATATATAAGATTGTACGTCTAGTAGAGGTATTCCTCCTAACTTTATTTGGTTAATGTCAACTGCATTAATTCTCATAATGTTGATCTTATCTCTAATAATTGACAGTCCTACCTTTTGTGATCTTTCATCAAGTATGATCATTTTATTCTGCATATGTTGATGACTGTGTGATGGGAGAGTTATGTCATCAGCAAAGTCTAAATCATCAAGTTGCTTGGTCAGTGACCACTGGATTCCATTTCTGTTATTTTGAGTTATTTCCATAATCCACTCTATGACCAGTAGAAAGAGAAATGGAGACAGAAGGCATTCCTGCCTTACTCCTGTTCTAATTTCAAATGCTTCTGTAAGCTGTTTATCATGCACCACACTACATTTCATTCCTTCATACATTGTTTTTATCAAGTTAATAAAATGTTTGGGGATCCGTAATGACTCAGTAACTTCCAAAGCATTCCTCTGTCTAAACTAACAAATGCCTCTTCGTAATCTATGAATCCAATATTAAGTGGGGACTGTAGTTCTAACCTTTGTTCAATTATTACACGTAGATTACGCCAGTGCGCTGACGGCGGTTGAAAAGGTAGTAAAAAATAACGGCGCTGTACCCTGCTAGGCATGTTCATAAGAGGCGAGAAAGGAGGGCTGGGCATGGGACTGGCGATTCCATACTGTAAAATAATTAGCTGAAAAAATAAACTTCACAAACATTTTGACTTACTCTGTCTTCATCGAGTTGACTTTGTTCAACCTAAGTGGACGTCGACATTTATATTAGAGATGACAATAATTTGAAGAGTGCATGCATATCTATCTCTTCCTCTACTTTGACTACCACAAATCATTATTACCATTATATATATATATGAGTGTCTAATCACTTATGGATGTATACAACGCGCAACGATGATGATCAGTTAACTAAACTAAGTGAAACTGCATAAGTCATAAATAATGTAACTTACTCTATGAATAAACTCTGTAATCTGAAATAAAATATTAGTTTAGTTTAAAAGAAAAGTAAAAGAATAGCCAATTTCCCCTTTGTCATCTTGCAGAACATGTTATGAGTTGCTAGGCATCCGGAATGGTTATTTCATGTTATAAATAAAGGGACTTGAGGTACAATAACAATTCAATCACTATAAATGTCAAGACCAGATCGTTATAAACACACTAGTGTTATAAAGGTTCGTACTTCTGTGATATCACTATTATTGTGTGCCGTGTGATAGACTACAGTAGAGCCCCATTTCACGCCGTCTTTAGTCTTGATGGTACACCCTCTCATATGTTATCATGTCGGTTTCAGGTATTGCTGCCAGTCCTTAGTTAGTCTCCCCCCTTTTCTACATCATGCATTTTTTATTTCCCTTTTCAGAATGACTTTTACTAACTTGTCTCTACCCTTGGAACTGTACGTAATCAAAGGTTCACCTGTCCGTCTGATGAAACAAAATAACGGGATTTTAAAAGTCCAGTGACATCCTTTTTGTTTTTTTTAATTACGTGTCTCGTATTTTTCATCATTCGCTCTGTCATGACAAAAATATCCTTATCCTTGAGCTTTCTCTTTGTTCTTTCCGTTTCCCTTGCTATTGACATGTAGGTTTAGGCTGCTGTTTGCGAATGTTAATCGTAGGTTTATCGGGCCAAGAGGAGCAGATATCGTGGCCTCGCTGTACAAATAATGTCACTCTTCCACATCAATATAATAGGCGAACTTTTCAGAAGACAGGACTTCCATAAATGTAATTATTTCGTTTGGGCACACACGATACTATATTACATACCAATTAATGTGTGTGTTAACAAATGTTTATTGTAACTAAAAGGCATCATGTTTTCTTTTAATATGTCAAATTACAAAACAATTGATATGTTTCATACATTACTGGATAAAATGATATTATGTTGTGTTAGTCTAAAACTTAAAACCAGTATCTCTATTACAAACATTCAAGACATGTTCCCTCATATTTAAATTGCCACCATTTCTATGTCTTGTAATCAGCTTCAATTAGAGCTGATATTGTAGCTTACGTAACGTATCACTGCATTGGCTTCACAATTTTAAAACACATTTTTCATCAACTCTCCAGAATGGTCGTGACTTACTTCATGTTGTTTTATTGCCAGCCCAGAAGGTCCTTTCACGATCTAGAAACAATGTAATATTTTACTAAATTAATAACAAATTACATTAACCAATTTATTAAAGTGTGTAACGTCTCGAAACAGCAAATCATATGTTTAAATTTTCAAGTGAATCTTTGTGTTATAGGATGTCTCTTGATCAGACATTGGTAGCGCTGACCACTAGTGAACTGAACGTCAACGGTTCTAAAACTTGTAATCTGTTCCAGATAGTAAAATACAGTAGAGCCATGAATATAAATATATGTCATATAGTATTGTTCCGAAGGTTATATAATCAAACTATCAAAGAAAGGAAGTTTACAGGAGTGTACAAATTATAAGGGAATTATGATACTATCAGTGCCAGGAAAAATATTAGGCAGAATCATTCTGGAGAGACTAAAAGAGGCTATAGAGAAACACTTGAGAGATGAACAAGCAGGTTTTAGGAAGAGCAGATCATGTGCTGATCAAATAACTACTCTACGTATAATAGTTGAACAAAGTTTAGAACTAAAATCCCCACTTTATATTGGATTCATAGATTACGAAAAGGCATTTGATAGTTTAGACAGAAGAATGCTTTGGAAGTTGCTGAGTCATTACGGAATCCCCATAAAGTTTATTAACATGATAAAAACAATGCATGAAGGAATAAAATGTAGGGTGGTGCATGAAGGACAGCTTACAGAAGCATTTGAAATAAGAACAAGAGTAAGGCAGGGATGCCTCTGTCTCCATTTTTCTTCCTACTGGCCATAGATTGGATTATGAAAATAACTCAAAACAACAGAAATGGGATCCAGTTGCCACTGACCAAACAACTTGATGATTTAGACTTTGCTGATGACATAGCTCTCCTATCACACTGACATCAACAGATGCAGGATAACATGAGTATATTAGATGATAGATCACAACAGCTAGGACTAAAGATTAATAGAGATAAGACCAACATTATGAGAATTAATGCAGTTGGCAATAAGCAAAAAAAACTAGGAGAAATACCTCTACTAGACGTACAATATTACATATATCTGGGCAGTAATATAGATAAAGATCGAGGAACAGAAAATGATACCAAAATAAGGATATCAAAAGCAAGAGGAGCTTTCATTGCACTGGGAAACATATGGAAATCCAAAGAAATTAGGCTAAATACAAAAATAAAAATTGTGAACTCAAATGTTAAGTCGGTCCTATTATACGGCTGCGAAACATGGAGAATAACAAAATTGACAATCACGAAGGTACAGACTTTCATTAATGGATGCTTGCCCAGAATAAAGGGATGGAAATGGCAGGACAAAGTCACTAACGTGGAATTATAGGAAATGTACCGGTCAAATACCAGTGTCTAAAGAGATACAGCGAAGACGATGGCGATGGATAGGACACACACTACGGAAGCCAACTGAGAGTATTACACAACAGGCCCTTTTTTGGAATCCCCAGGGGAAAAGACAAAGAGAAGGAATTCTTGGAGAAGACAGATCGAAGCAGAGATGAAGATGATGGGAAGACATGGAATGATCTTAAAAGAATTGCAAAAAACAGAACGACTTGGAAAGTGTTTGTTGAAGACCTATGCTCCACTGGGAGCTAAAAGGTAGAAGACGAAGAAGATTATTGTTCCTGAGAGATATGCAATTTTAGACGCTTAGTTTGAATATAATTTTGTTGTGCTATCAGTGACTTGGCATAGTGTGGTATGTATACGATTGGTCTACATTTGTATAAGGAATAATTAGTAACATTTGTAAAAATAAGACTTGCCATTAATACCTGTTCACATAATGATATAAAAAAATGCTTCATTTTTAGACTTCAAACACCCATCTACAAACGTAGATCTACACGATTCATTAAGCAGCACCAATCATATACATAACAAATGGAGAACTAATATATATATTTATATTACAATCCCAATAATACAGTTCACCTTCAAACACATAAATAAATTCTTGCATGGAAAACGAACAAGTTGCCTCGAAAGAACACTGACTGTTCAACATCGAGGCTTTGTTGGCATAAAGGGTTTTTAACATCGTCATTGATCAGTGAACCCAACATTACGAGCGTTAGGTTTTGTTAGGCCTCGTTGACATTGAAACAAAAGTAGTGAAGATTATATAAGTTAAACAAAAAGTAAAGAGCCCCGTCACACCAAGTGCCCTTTAGGAAATATGGTGTTAATGGCCATAATTTATATAGACCTTCGGCACATGAATTGTGGGAGTAATGTGGTCAGTATTACGCCCGTAACTCTATACTTTACTAGAAACAAAAACAAAAAATTCCGTACCCATTTAAGGGGAGTCGCGGTAGTTCGGTCATTAGTGAACTGGACCACAATAGACAAGAGGTCGGGTTCTAATTTTACCGATGACTTCTGGGTTCACCCAGCCGTAAATGGGTACCGTATTTGCTCTGGGAAAGTAAAGAAACACTGGCATAATGCCCAACTACATGGCCCCAAATATCATGCGCCCAAGGTCTGTAAAAATGAGTCACCAACAACATATTCCCTATACACCACCTGGCAGACGAGTGCTCTTTACTTATTTTTTTTTCACCCATTTAAAGCTGCGTGAACCCGGAGCCGTTGATCAACATCGGACCTGATATCTTGTCCTTTGTAGTCCAGTTTACTAATCACTGAGCTATCGTAGCTCCCAGTGAAGACTCTATATAGGAATACAGTACGTTTGTTGGGCTTCCTTGAATGAATTCTCTCTTCGGAAAAGAAACTCGGTAGGTCTAACATCAGATCGAAGTACATGGAGAACAAACATGTCTATCCAGAATTGGCATATTTAGCCACGAGAGAAGATTATCGGTAAAACAGCATTCAACATAAGACACTAATAAGACTATATTACTTACACTATTGACTAATCATAATTGGTCGCTTGTCATCATCATCGAGTGCCTTCTCCGCAACGAATGTTGGCTACCATGGAGCGCCATTCTACTATGTTTCTTGCTTTGATGGTGCAGGCTGTCATAGATAGACTTGTTTACCTTTTGATGTTACTCGTCCATGTTAATAATGGTCTGCGTCTGCCTCTTTTACCTTGTATTTTCCCTTCCAATATTACGTTAGTAGGCTGCTGTGTTTTTTAACATGCACTAAAAATCCCATTTGTCTTTTCTTAATTGTATTTAGTCGTTCTCTTTTTATGTTCAATTGTTTTAAAACGTTATCGTTTGTTTTCTTTTCTTTCTATCCAATTCTACATATTCTTCTATAAATTCACATTTCAATGGCTTCAATTTTCTATTTTGTTTTCTTGTCTAATGTCCATGTTTCTGGACCATACAGGAATATTGAGAAGATGTAACAGTTTGCAATTCTTAGTCTCAGCCCTGCTGATATTTGTTTTGTTGTTATTATATTTTTCATGGCATTAAAATTATTTTTTGTCATACCTTTACTTTTGTTTATTTCAATTTTACATTTTCCATCATTGGTTATAGTATGTCCAAGATAGTTGTACCTCTGGACTGTCTCCAGATGTATTCCCTCAACTGTGATATTTAATTGCAAGTCTTGAGAATTGTCTTTGTTTATGATCATAGTTTTAGTCTTTTTGATATTCATATCTAGTTCATATTTTTTTGCTTGTTATGTTTATCACATTAAGCTATTGTTGTAGGTCTTTAGGATTTTCTGCTAGTAGAACAGTATCATCAGCATATCTTAGGTTATTGATTATCTTTCCATTAATGTTTAAGCCTGGTAACTCTGAGTTGTTTTTAAAGATTTGCTCAGTGTATAGATTGAACACGGTTGGTGATAGGATGCATCCTTGTCTTACTCCTCTTTTTATATCTATGGGTGTAGAGTTCTCCTTGTTATATTTTATTATTGCTGTTTGCTCCCAGTACAAATTACATATTAGTCTTATGTCTGTGTCGTCTAGATTTATATCCTTTAGGCAGTCAATATGTTGGTTATGGCGTTTCTATCGAAAGCTTTGGTGTACTCTATAAAGCAGTGGCATATATAGGTTTGTTTACTTCTATGTACTTTTTAATCAATGTTCTCATGCTAAATATGGCTTCTTTTGTGCCACTGTCTTTTCCTGAATGCAAATTGTCGCCCATCTAATTCAGTATTGATTTTATTCTGAATCCTTCCCTGTATAACTTTTAGTTAATTTTTTGTTACCTGGCTCATTAGGCGTATTGTTCTGAAATCACTGCATTCAACTACACCATTATTTGTAGGCAATGCAATGAAAGTTGATGTTTTTAGTTCGTTTGGTATGTATCCTGTATTGTATATGTCATTGCATATGTCTGTGATCACTTCGATGCCAAAGTCTTCTAGAGCCTGTATCATCTCTATCTGTATATTGTCAGGTCCTGCAGCCTTTCCCCTTTTCATTGTTTTATAGCTTTTTCTACTTCATAATTCATGATGTTATAGTCGTACGTACATTTTATGTCTGGCTTTTTGTCCCTTGCATCATGAAATAATTATGTTATATATTCTTGCCATCTATCTATAATATTTTTTGTTGTCTTTAAGCATTCTTCCCTCTTTGTTTGCTATACATACATTTCCTGTAGCTTCTTTGTCTTTATTAGTCATTCTCTTTATTTATGTGTGCATCTTTCTTAAGTTTCGTTTACTTTCGATAGTTTCGACTTCTAAAAATTCTTTGGTTGAGCAAGTCTTCTTTTGCCTATTTGCACATTCTCCGTATTTCATTGTCAATACCCTTATATCTGGTAGTGTTTTTCGCTTGAGTTCTTTCTTCCATTTTTTCTATGATTTTGTCAGTTATCCATTTTTGTTTTTTTTTTGTTAATTTCCTTTTTGGGCAAGGTGTTGTAGGATTCTTGAATGCTATTTTTTTTATGCATTGCCTTGTTGTGACTTTTTCCTCAGGATTTTCTTTTCTATACTATTGGTCGCTACCAACTGTCTATTAAGACGTCAATGACCATATGTATACATGTATAATTATATTTATACACACTAGTGTTTTATATTGGCCAGTTCAAAATGCTAAATGTGGACTTCATTTAAAGAGGTTCCCAGCAGACAACTGTAACACATGCTATGAATGCCTTCATAAATGAGATAAGTGAAAGTATTAAATAGTGTCATGTATCTATTATATCAGCAATATTATTACAAACAATATTTTGATTTATAATACCTTTCCTTCAAAGCATGTTCTAATTACGGCATCGGTCATGACTTTCCTTTAACACATGTTCTGATCAAGGCATCGGTCATGACTTTCCTTTAAAAAATGTTTCAATCATGGCATATATGTCATGATTTTCATTCAAGACATGTTCTGAACACGGCATCGGTCATGCCTTTCCTTTAAGACACGTTCTGATCAAGACATCCGTAATGACTTTCCCTCAAGCCATGTTCTAATCACGACATCGGTCATGATTTTCCTTCAAAACATGTTCTAATCAAGACATCGGTCATGAGTTTCCTTCAAGGCATGTTCTAATCACGGCATCGGTCATGACATTCCTTCAAGACATGTTCTAATCACCGCATTGGTCATGACTTTCCTTCAAAACATATTCTGATCAAGACATCGGTCATGAGTTTCCTTCAAGACATGTTCTAATCACGACATCGTTCATGGCTTTCCTTCAAGACATGTTATAATCACCGCATCGGTCATGACTTTCTTTCAAAACATATTCTGATCAAGACATCGGTCATGACTTTCCTTCAAGAAATGATCTAATCACGACATCGGTCATGACTTTCCTTCATAAATGTTCTTATCAACGCATCGTTTTTGACTTTCATTAAAGACATGTTCTAATCAAGGCATCGTTCTTGGCTTTCATTCAAGACATGTTCTAATCACGACATCGGGCAAGACTTTCATTCAAGACATGTTCTTATCACGGCATCGGTCATGACTTTCCTTTAACACATGTTCTAATCACGGCATCGATCATGACTTTCCTTCAAGATGTGTACTAATTACGGCATCTGTCATGGCTTTCCTTCAAGACATGTTCTGATCACAGCATCGGTCATGACTTTCCTTCAAGACATATTCTAATCAAAGCATAGGTCATGGCTTTCCTTCAAGACATATTCTAATCAAAGCATAGGTCATGGCTTTCCTTCAAGACATATTCTAATCAAAGCATAGGTCATGACTTTCCTTCAAGACATATTCTAATCAAAGCATAGGTCATGGCTTTCCTTCAAGACATATTCTAATCACGGCATCGGTCATGACTTTCCTTCAAGACATTCTAATCACGGCATCGGTCATGACTTTCCTTCAAGACATATTCTAATCAAAGCATCGAGCAATGCTTTCCTTCAAGACATATTATAATCACGGCTTCAGTCAATGCTTTCCTTCAGAAGATGAAGAACATACAAATAAATGTGAGTTGCAGTCCTATCTCACCCCTGAAAAACATTAAGCACTTGACATTATAGTGGATACACATTACGGGGTTACTGCAGTGCGTGGAAAATGGAAGGAATTTCAGATAATATTAGTGGTTTTGGAGTTATCACGCCGTTTCTCAACGAACACAGTTGATGAACAGTGTATCCTCTATGAGGAATATATGTGGCTTCTTCACTTGTAGTGTGTTAACATCGCAGAGTTTGCAGCAACATCGAGTGCTGTCTCCGCTAAGTCTTTTGGCTACCATGGTGTGCCATTCCACTCTTTCTGTCTCTCTATTGCTTTCATGATGCAGGTTGTCATAGGCTGACTTATACTATTTTGATGTTACTATTCGGTGTTAGTCTTTTCTCCATCTGTCTCCTTTACCTTGTAATTACCAATACAAGATTGCTTTTATAGCTCGTTTCAAATCATGTGCCCAACTTTAAAACGCTATTACTCTCTAACCGTTTGTTAAATACTTTTGAAATTTTCCAAATGTTATTAGAATGCAAAAGACCCTTTAAATGTATAGTTAGCAAATATCTTGCAGCTGCAGTTTTCTTAAAGCGGCGAATTTCTTTGATGTTTGTCACAATTGTAAATTGTGAAGCCCTAAAGAATAGAAATTACCGTAGTTGCTGGTCAATGATTAATTTTCACTAGGTAAAGGCGTGGCCGTAATGGGGAAATTGCTGGATAAGACAAAACACCAGGAGAATTATTGTCTGCTCAGTTCGAGGACGGACGATAATATCAAGGTATACATGTATGTCTAATTTTCATAGTTGTGTGGTCCTGAAAAGGACCGTTTGTTGAACTAATTTAAGGTAATATAGGAGCCAACATTGTGGGGGCTATATACATTCATTCTGAATCAGACGAGTCTAAAAGCATTGTGGGGGCTATATACTTTCATTCTGAATCAGACGAGTCTAAAAGAGTAATAACTGTTTGGGGTTGAACATTCCACAAATCATCATTGTTCCAATATTCCTCTTCCTGTTTTAAGACGTGGTCTTCACATTTAGCCCAATAATCTTTGTCTATATTTAATAAAGCGAGATTAGCAAGAGTCTTTACATCGCATATTTTGAATGTTGTATTTTCATCTGCCACTTGTCCTTTTAATTTTGCCCAGATTAGTTATATTGGATTTAAATGAGCATGGTAAGGTGGCAGCCTCAAACTTATATGACCGTGCTCTTGGATAATCTTATCTATTTGATAAATCTTTGTCCTCTGTTTTTGCTTTACTAGAGATAGTAATTCAGGTGTTAAGTCTCTTCTTCTACCTTTTAGCTCCCAGTGGAGCATAGGTCTTCAACAAACACTTTCCAAGTCGTTCTGTTTTTTGCAATTCTTTTAAGATCATCCCATGTCTTCCCCATCATCTTCATCTCTGCTTCAATCTGTCTTCTCCAAGAATTCCTTGGTCTTCCTCTTTGTCTTTTCCCTGGGGATTCCAAAAAAGGGCCTGTTGTGTAATACTCTCAGTTGGTTTCCGTAGTGTGTGTCCTATCCATCGCCATTGTCTTCGCTGTATTTCTTTATCCACTGGTATTTGACCGGTACATTTCCATTATTCCACGTTAGTGACTTTGTCCTGCCATTTCCATCCCTTTATTCTGCGCAAGCATCCATTAATGAAAGTCTGTACCTTCGTGATTGTCAATTTTGTTATTCTCCATGTTTCACAGCCATATATATATGGCCCTTTTCGTCTTGTCAGACGGTCTAGTGGAGGCTATTGCGTATTTTTTTGAGGTATTGTTTTTGCCGAACAGCTTCTCTCGTGGCTAATTCTACCAATGTTTGACAAACACACGCGGTCACATAATGAACAGGTCAGGCTCGCTGGTCCACAGGGTTTACCATCCTTTTTCATGAGTCTCTTCTCTTCTAAGTCCTGTCTTAGAACAGTCTCAAATGTTGTTATACCGTTCCTTATACGTGCTCTCCATGATGTGCGATCACTTGCCAGATGTTGCCAGTCGTTTTCACAGATGGAGAAGTCTTTCAGAGATGATTTGCAGATATCTCTATATCGTAGTTTAGGTCTGCCGATTTGTCGTTTTCCGTGTTTTAGCTCGCCATATAGTATTTGCCTAGGAATGCGTTTTTCTTCCATCCGTTGGACATGTCCCAGCCATCTTAGCCTTCGACTTCTGAGCATCGACATGATTGTTAGGGTCTTAGCACGTTGCAGGACAGTTAAGTTGGTTATTTTGTCCTGCCATTTGATGTGCATTATTTTGCGGAGACATCGCATGTGGAAGACATTTAGTCTTTTTTCCTGGTTTGAGTATGTTGTCCAGGTTTCGGATCCATATAGTAGTGTGCTAAGCACACAAGTTTGATATATTAAGAGTTTAGTCTTTTGAGTTAGTTTCGTGTTGTTCCATGCCCTTTTTGTGAGTTTTCCGAAGGTCGTAGCTGCCTTACCAATTCGACAGTTTATTTCTTCATCAAGAGAGATAGTTTGCGTAACTGTGGATCCAAGATATGTAAATTTCTGTACTGATTCTAGTGGGCAGTCTTTTAGAGTAATAGATATAGGTTTGAAGTCAACTTGATTTAGTATTACTGTCTTCTGAACATTAATTGACAGTGAAAAAAGGTCGCATGCTTTATCCAGGTTGTTGATCAGCGACTGTAGGGTGGCCTCACTATGAGCGACTAGGGCTGCATCGTCAGCAAATAAAAATTATTTAAGTAGGGCAACATTTGTTTTGGTTTTTGCTCTTAGTCGTGCTAGGTTGAACAGTGAGCCATCTGGTCTAGTGCGAATGTAAATATCTCCTGAGCTGTTTTCGAAGGTGTAATTTAGGAGGGCAGCAAAAAATCTACCAAAAAGGGTGGGGGCGAGGACACATCCCTGTTTCACTCCTTTGTTGACTTTGAAATTCTCTGATGGACTCCCATCAAAATGGAATTTGCCATTCATGTCTTCATGGAAGGAAATTATCAGCCTAAGTAATTTAGGAGGGCAGCCTATGCCTTCTAACACCTTGTAGAGACCATCTCTGTTTACTGTGTCGAATGCCTTTGTGAGATCCACAAAGGCAATATAGAGCGGCATATTTTGTTCCCGACATTTTTCCTGCAGTTGTCTAAGAGTGAAGATCATATCTATGGTTGATCTCCCGGGTCTGAAACCGCATTGGGACTCGGGAAGCACCCGTTCTGCAAGTCTATGCAGGCGATTAAGTACGACTCTAGCAAAAGCTTTGCCTGTTGTGCTAAGGAGAGAAATGCCTCTGTAATTATTGCAGTCGCCCCTGTCTCCTTTATTCTTGTACAGCGTTATAATCTTGGCATTTCTCATATCATGAGGTATTTCTCCGTTTCTCCAGCATTTAATTAGCAGTTTGTATAGGTGTGGAAGTAGTACGCTTAGGTTGTCCTTTAGTACATCTGTGGGAATGTTGTCATTTCCTGCAGCTTTTTCTCTTGAGAGAGCATTTATAGCGTCAGCAAGTTCGTTCAGCAAGTGTTTGCTGGTCTGTCGTCACTGTATAGATTAGAGTAGTGTTCAACCCATCTTTGCATTTGTTGTCCCTTGTCAGTAATAGGTTCTCCAAACTTGGATTTTAGGGGGGCTAATTTTGTTATTTTTGGTCCAAGGGCCTTTTTTATATTGTCATGCATGGTTTTTGAGTCGCCCCTGTCTGAGGCTTTCTGTATTTCAGAGCATAGATTGTTCCAGTATTCGTTTGCGCATCTTCTTGCTTCGCGTTATAGGGTGGCTTGCGCATGTTTGAGCTGATCCTTGGTGATTTGATTGGGATTATTATTGAAGTTCAGTAGAGCCTTTTTCTTATTAGCTATTAGTGGGTCTAGTCTTGCTGCATTTTCTTCGACCCAGTCGTTCTTTGAGAACAGCCATATAATAGAACCGACTTAACATTGGAGTTGAAAATGTGTATTTTTGTATTTAGCCTAATTTCTTTGGATTTCCATATGTTTCCCAGTGCAATGAAAGCTCCTCTTGCTTTTGATATCCTTATTTTGGTATCGTTTTCTGTTCCTCCCTCTTTATCTATATTACTGCCCAGATATATATAAGATTGTACGTCTAGTAGAGGTATTTCTCCTAGTTTTATTTGGTTATTGCCAACTGCATTAATTCTCATAATGTTGGTCTTATCTCTATTAATCTTTAGTCCTAGCTGTTGTGATCTCTCATCTAATATACTCATTTTATCTTGCATCTGTTGGTAACTGTGTGATAGGAGAGCTATGTCATCAGCAAAGTCTAAATCATCAAGTTGTTTGGTCAGTGACCACTGGATCCCATTTCTGTTGTTTTGAGTTAAATGAGCTCTGCATTCTGTATTAGTCCATGTTGTCGACTACCTGCATGAGCAATTATCAAGCGATGTCCTTTTCTGCTAGGTATTAATCTCTTAATCTTTCCATTTGATGACTGCCATTCCCTTTAGTTAGTGTGGTGAGCATTGATCCATGTTTCATCCAAGTACACAATATCATAACCTTGCTTGCGCACCTCTTTTCCTTCACGTAAGTACTTGCTTCTCATGACTACTATATGTGGCTTCTCACAGATGATGTTTCGTCCATTGGAATACTTTCTGAATGTAAAGCCTGCAGCTCTCACATTCCTCCATAATGTAGACTTTGATATTTCAATACTGTTGTTCTTTTTCAGCGATACTTTTAATTTTCTTATTGTAACAGTTTCATTCATACCCAACATTTTGCGAAATTCACTTCTAATAAGTTCACTGTTGAAATTATCCAACATTTTTGCTCTTCCTTGTGATTTTGTATATTTTGAACATTGACGGTCACGTGCTTGAATCCAGCGATTAAATGACCGTTTAGATAAATCCAAAATGTGTCTTGTCCTATTCTCATGGTTTTCTAAAGAATGAAATAATCTTCCTCGTTTAGCCTCTTTGCAAAAATAGTCATACATTTTTAATGCGATGTTTTGTAAACTGCAGAATTTCATTTTAAGACTCATGATAAATGTTAGCGTTCCACGTCTACACCTATGAATGAACGGAAATGGAACACACAATGCCTCGTGTTTTCTACAAGTGTCTAATTGTGTCAGAAAACTCACGTTTAAAGCGTGCAAAATCGTAAATTTGACCGTGTATGGGTTTTTACTCGCTATTTTTAAATTAAAATACTGTAAACACTAAGTTTTGACTACATCAATGGGTCGTTATAAATTTATATAAATCAAATAAACAATAATAATAACCAAATTTTTTTTTTAATGAAATTAATTCCCTGTTGGGTTCTAATCATTATAACTTTACATGCAAATTTTGAAAAAAATTACGAAAAGGGGTTAAAAAGATATCGATTTTAAAAGTTGGGCAAGAGATATGAAACGGACTACAGTAGGCTGTTGTGTCTTCTAACATGCTCCCCCCCCCCCCCACAATCTAATGTGTCTTGTTCTAATTGTGTTTATTATTTCTCTTATCATTTCAAGTCTTTTAAGACTCCATCGTTTGTTTTCTTTTCTTTCCATACAAATCTGTCTCATCATCATCATCATTCAGTGCCGTCTCCGCATCGAGGGTTGGCTACCATGGTTGGCGCCATTCCACACTGTCTCTTGCTTTGATGGTGCAGATTGTCATAGGCTGACTTGTACATCTCTTGATGTTACACGTCAATGTTAGTCTTGGTCTGCCTCTGCCATATCCATCCAATTCTTCATATTCTTCTATAAAACCACATTTCAAAGGCTTCAATTTTCTGTTCTATTTACTGTTATAATGTCCATGTTTCTGCACCATACAGGAATATTGAGAAGATGTAACATTTTGCTCTTCTTAGTTTTACCCCTCGTGTTATTTAATTATATCTACATTTCTTGTCTAAAGTCCATGTTTCAAACTAGACAGGACTGTTGAGAAGATATAACATTGTGTTATTCTTAGTTTTGAACACTGACGTTGTCATAATGTTAGTTATTTTTCATGGCATTTAAATTGCCGTTTGCCATTCCTATTCTATATTCTCTTTAGAGCGTTAAGGTTTCATTAAATAACAACAGGAGTACCAGGCTTGATAAGACAGGCGTTGAATCAGGCCCACTTGGCAATTAGAACTATTGTATAGACCATAAGCGTATACTGATATTAAGGGGACCGCTAAAACTCAGTGATTAGTGAACTGGACTACAAAAGATAAGAGATAGGGTTCCATCCCAACTGACGGCTTCGGTGTTCATCCACACTTAAATGGGTACCTTAATTTTTTTCTGGGAAAGTAAAGCGGTACGGGCGTAATTCCGACCACATTACCCCAAAAATCATGTGCTGAAGGTCAGTAAAATGTACGGTCACTAACAACATATACCCTATACGTCACTTGGCTTGACGGGATTAAAAGGGGGAAATTAGGTAAACTGATATTAATAATCAATAATGGTATATAAATATATATATATATATATATAGAGAGAGAGAGAGAGTGAAAGAGATAGACAGAAAGATAGATAGATAGATGGATAGATAGATAGATAGAATAGATAGATAGATAGATAGATAGATAGATAGATAGATAGATAGATAGATAGATAGATAGATAGATAGATAGATAGATAGATAGATAGATAGATAGATAGATAGATAGATAGATAGATAGATAGATAGATAGATAGATAGATAGATAGATAGATAGATAGATAGATAGATAGATAGATAGATAGATAGATAGATAGGTAGGTAGGTAGATAGGTAGGTAGGTAGGTATGTAGATTGGTAGATTTAGACGAGCAGCTACTGTACTTGATAATTTATTCAATGTTCTTCGCTAACCTGTTTAGCTAGACAAGCAATAATCAACCTGATTATTGCTTGTCTAGCTCTTGATACAGCAGGAATCCGATCCCTCAATAGATAGAGTTGCTTGCACATAACAGAAACAGTTGGAGAGGTTTACTAAAAGATGTGTTACACCGATTAAATACGGCCAGAATACAAATTTTGATACAAGAAAAATCATCTGGGCATATGCTCTATCGGCCGGCTACGGCTTGAAATGTCAATAGATAGATAGACAGACAGACAGACAGACAGACAGACAGACAGACAGATAGATAGATAGATAGATAGATAGATAGATAGATAGATAGATAGATAGATAGATAGATAGATAGATAGATAGATAGATAGATAGATAGATAGATAGATAGATAGATAGATAGATAGATAGATAGATAGATAGATAGATAGATAGATAGATAGATAGATAGATAGATAGATAGATAGATAGATAGGCAAGCAGGCGGGTATGTAGGTGAGTATTTAGGATGATATGTAGGTAGGTAGATATTCAGATATGCAGGCAGGTAGGTAGGTAGGTAGGTAGGTAGGTAGGTAGGTAGGTAGGTAGGTAGGTAGGTAGGTAGGTAGGTAGGTAGGTAGGCAGCTCTTAATATTTAACAATCGACTTTGTGTAGAGTTAATATTCAATTTAATATGAAAATCCATTTCAAATAAAATTTGATGTGATAAATTTAAAAAGGGAAATAACAATATTCTTTCCCATCGAAAACTAATAACGATATTTTTTTTGTTTAAAGTGCTTTTTTAAATGTTATAAAATTGAGATAGCACAATTAACGTACATACTAGTAAAAGAAATTAAACAGGGGTTGGGGGGGGGTCCTAAATCTGAATATTAAGAAAATAGAATTAATTATAATTTCGAAGAAACAAACATCACTATCATAAAAAGGACAAATCTAAAACGAGTGCAACGTGTCAAATACTTGGAAACAATAACATCAGATGGAAGATGCACCGCAAAAATAGGTAGCAGAATAGCTCAGACTAAAATAGAAAATAAAAAACATCTTATGCAATAGATCTATGACACTAGAAATGAGAGAGTTCATCGGTTCTATATAGAGCCAATTTTGACCAATGGAAGCGAATCATGGACAGTAAACAAACAAAAAAAGACACGATTAAATGCCACAGAGATGAGATTTATCTGAAGAATTTGGAAAGTTCCCTGAGCAGCTAAAAAGACCTATGAATAAATTATCAAAGACGCCAACACAAAAAGGAAGCTCCTAAGAAACATCAGAAAGAAACAGTTAAGATTGTTCGGGGACATCATAAGAAGAGGAAAGTTGGAATATTTTGTTACAACTGGCAAAAGACAGAGAAAGAGAGATCGTGGACGACAAATGGAGAAAATACTAGATAGCTTGGTGTCATGGCATGGAAAACAGTCAATGACAGAATTGATACGACGTACGGTGGAATGTAAATTGTGGACGGGCATAATTGCCTACGTATGGTGCATGATGATGAGGAAGATTAATATTATTAAACAAACACAAAATCTATAAACAACTTGTATCTAGTAATAATTAATTCACAAAAAATATTGTTTGAAAATGAAATTATATACTGACCACAGAAAAGTGCCTATCTAAAACGTCTATGTTTTCTTCATTGTTATAGATATGAAGATTTTCATTATGGTTTATTATTATTATAAATTGACATGTGTTCAATATATAATTACTTACCTCTTTAGTTTTGTCCATGTTTATGATAAACTGAGATGAAATACGGATTGTGTTACGTAAGATGTATGCAATATTAACAAAATTTAAATTTTAGTATGTATATATATCTATCTATCTATATATATATATATATATATATATATATATATATATATATATATATATATATATATATATATACTATTACAAACAGGAAATCAATTCATAATTATAGTTGGAGACCGCGAAAATGGACTGTGGAAATATTGACCTACACAGATGTGTGTCGAAAGTTTTATATATAAATATTTCCACAGTCCATTTTCGCGGTCTCCAACTATAATTATGGATTGATTTCCTGTGTGTGTGTGTGATTGTATGTGTTATTTTTGACAATAAGTATACTCACTCATATACGGACTGGGGGCCTCGGTAGCCTAGTTGGGAAAACCACCCGACTGGACTACCGATGTTCGGACAACCCGTGTTCGATTCCCGCTGGGAGCAGTGTGAGTTGTTCTCATGGTTGGGAAAAAAAATACCCCCACGGTCGACCCAGCCGTTGACAGAAATGGATACTACAATATTACCCTGGGAAGGTGAGGAATGTCGCCTCGCATCTGACTTTCGATGATTGAAGTAACACTATCTAGAAATCTCCGAACATTTCTGGATAGGCGGCCGAGCACATGTGGGTGTAAACTAGCGTGCTAAGACGCATGTTCAAGTCTCGTACTTTACCTTTACCTATAAGGACTAAATAACTAAATCACGTATTAACATAATTATTCAATAATTATGTGGGGAAAAAAGCAACGTTATACAGTCATCTGAGTTACTCTGTAAATCACTGATTGAAATAATAATTTACTCAACAATTTATTTGTTCATTCACTTAAACAGGTATTATGTCTTTCACAACTGTTAAAGAGTGGGTCTCTTTGTTCTTTCATGCACTTATCTTAAGTCATCAATTAATGATTTTACTTTAATGCCTCATATTGTTTTTTCCCCCCTTTTTGCGTTTCCTTCTTTTCCTTTTACATTTCCCTGAGACATCGTTTCCCCATCTCTGGTGAAAGAAAAACACCGTCCTACCAACTCAGTTTCGGCATCTTCACAATTATAAGATAATCATCACATTGCTCAACTGATCGCAGATTTAGGTTAAGAATGTTGTTGTTGTTGACGTTTTAATTATGAGATGTAAGCTTTCATTTCTTAAATGTTTCAACTCCAGTGTTTATTATATGTAGTCAGTAATATTATATGGCTGAGAAACATGGAGAACAACAAAAATGACAATCATGAACATACAGACCCACATTAATGGATGCTTAGGCAGAATAAAATGATGGTTTTAGCAAGTCAAAATCACTAAACTAAAATTATGGAACTATACCATTAAAATACCTGTGGATAAAGAGATACAGAGAAGGCGATGGCGCTGGATAGGACATACATTGTCCTAAGCTAACTGAGAATATTACACAACATGTCTTTATTTTGGGATCCCCAGGGAATAAAACAAAGAGGAAGACCATGCAATTATTGGAGAAGACAGATGGAAGCAGAGATGAGGATGATAGGGAAGACATGGAATGATCTTAAAAGATTGGCACGATAAAGAACGGCTTGGACAGTGTTTATTAAAGATCGATGCTCCACAGGGAGCTGAAAAGTAGAAGTTATAATTTCATAACGTCAAACTGAACAGTTTATATTTTTGTCAGCCAGTTAACAACAGTACAACAAAGATGCAATAAATATTCACTGCACGAGATATTACAGTCATGTTGTATAGAAAACAATGGAACAGTTCGTATTCTTCTTCTAACTTTTAGCTCCCTGTGGAGCATAGATCCTCAGCAAACACTTTCCAAGTCGTTCTGTTTCTTGCCATTCTTTTAAGATCATTCCATGTTTTCCCCATCATCTTCTCCGCTGCTTCTATCTGTCTTCTCCAAGAATTCTTTGGTCTTCCTCTTTGTCTTTTCCCCTGAGGATTCGAAAACAGGGCATGTTGTGTAATACTCTCAGTTGACTTATGCAATGTGTGTCCTAACCAGCGCCATCGTCTTCGCTGTATCTCTTTATTCACTGGTATTTGACTGGTACATTTCCATAATTCTATGTTAATGATTGTGTCCTGCCATGGCATCCTTTTATTCTACGTAAGCATCCATTAATGAAAGTCTGTATATTCATGATTGTCAATTTGTTGTTCTCCATGTTTCACAGCCATATAATAGATTTGACTTAACATTGGAATATTTTTTAATTAACCTAATTTCTTTGAACTTCCATATGTTTCCAAGTGCAACAAAAGCTCCTCTTGCTTTTAATATCCTTATTTTGGTATCATTTGCTGTTCCTCCCTCTATATCTATATTACTACCGAGATGTATGTAAGATTTTGCGTTTAGTAGAGGTATTTCTCATAATTTTATTTGTTTATTGCCAACTGCATTAATTCTCATAATATTGGTCTTATCCCTATTAATTTTAAGTTCTAGCTGTTGTGATCTTTCATCAAGTGTGCTCATGTTGTCCTGCATCTGGTGATGGCTGTGTGATAGGACAACTGTGTCATCAGCAAAGTCTAAGTCATCAAGTTGATTGGTCAGTGACCACTGGATTCCATTTCTGTTGTTTTGAGTTATTTTCATAATCCAATCTATGGCCAGTAGAAAGAGAAATGGAGACAGAAAGAATCCCTGCCTTACTCCTGTTCTTATCCAACATGCTTATGTAAGCTGTCCTTCATGCACCTCGCTACATTTCATTTCTTCATACACTGTTTTGATCAAGTTAATAAAATGTATGGGGATTCCGTAATAACTCTGTATAAACTATCTAATGCCTTTTCGTAATCTATGAAGTCAATATAAAGGGGGGACTGTAGTTCTAAACGTTCTTCAACTGTTATTCGTAGATAATTTGATCAGCACATGATCTGTTCTTCCTAAAACCTGTTTTTTTTTCATCTCGCAAATGTTTCTCTATGGCCTCTTTTAGTCTCTCCAGATTTATTCTGCTTAATATTTTTCCTGGCACTGATACTAGCTTAATCCCCCTATAATCTGTGCATTCCTGCAAAGTTCCTTTCTTTGGTAGTTTGTTCTTATAACTTTCTTTCCAGTCTTTAGGTATTTCTTCCTTCTCCGAAATGTTATCCAATAGATTATGTAACTTCTTGGTAGAGGTATTAATATCTGCTTTGATGGCTCCCGGAGGAATTTCATCTGGTCCTTTGGCTTTACCATTGTTTTAAATTGCTTGATTGCTTTCATTATTTCTTCTTTGCGTGGTTGTCCACAGTTAACGTGTAACTCATCTTCTGCTGATGGTATATCTTGAGGATTATTTGAGCCGGGCCTGTTCAAAAGTTCTTCAAAGTAATCTTTCCACCTCTCTCTCTATTTGATTCCTTATATTACTAAGCAGATAATAACGGCATTGATCTGTTTGTATTTTCCACTTAATCTCTTTATGCGCTGTACAGTTCTTTTACATTCCCTTTCTTTGCTGCTTCTTCTGCCTCTTTAGCTAGTTCATCTATATATTTCCACTTATCCCTTTTAATGCATCTTCTCACTTCTTTGTTCAGTCTGTGTAAGCTTCATGTGTCTTGGTTTTATTACTTCTCGTTTTGCTTTTATTTTTGTTCTTTCTTTCTTTAATTTTATCAGGGTATCTGCTGTCATCAATGCCTTATTCCCGCGTTCTCTATTCCCCAACGTTTCTTCACATGTCTCTTTCCATATATCATTTACCTGTTTCCAATGATCTTCTGTATTTATTGTATTTTGTAGTTGTTGCAAGGCTTAGTATTTCTTTGATATTTTGACTGCGAATTTAACTTTAATTCATTGTTCTTTAAGAAACCATACATTGAAACTCTTTCTACCGTTATTCGTTGTAGTATATCGTTTTAGTTTAAGTTTAAGTTGGGCTATCAGAAATTGATGGTGTGAAGCTACAGCTGCCGCTCTATATACGTTTACATCCTGTAAGGATGACTTAAACTTATTATTAATACATACGTGATCAATTTCATTTTCCGTTCTATGATCTGGTGACACCCATGTAGTTTTTCGTACTCTTTTATGTTGGAACATTGTTCCTACTAGGCTCACTTGATTAAGGGCACACTCACTTACAAATATCTCTCCATTTTCGCTTATATCTACATGTCCTTGTTTTCCCATAATCTCTTCGAAGCCTGTTGTCTGATCCTTCTTTAGTATTTATATCTCCCATCAAGATTTTTATAATCCTTGACTCGTATTTCATCCATCTAACATTGTAACTGTTTATAGAATTCAAATTTAACTAAATCATCCTTATCATTGGTTGGTGCTTAGCATTGGATTATGTGTAATTTTATTTTGTGTTTTGTTGTTTTAAATGTTGCTCTCATTAGTCTCGACCCTACTGCTTCCCATTCTATTAGTTGTACTCCAAGTGCCTGGTGTCCTGACGATAAAATCATCTCTCCTATATTTAGTTATTTTTTCCGTTCCTAGCCATCTTGTTTCGCACATTCCCAGATTATCTATTTTGTAATTTCTCATTTCTGCTGCTATCTGTGCAGTTTTTCCCTGTTCGTTTAGGGTACGTGCATTCCTAGTGCTAATTCTGGAGGATTTCCTGGTAGACAAAGGGTGAGTCAACAACTCGGACTCATTACGGCTTTCTCTGACTTTCGTCATACGTCTCTTAAACAGAGAACCTTTATCTTTCCTGGATGGCGGATTTACTTTTATTCTTTTCTTTGACTTGTCCATGCTTGTGGCGTTTTTTCGGCTTATTTTATTTTAGGGTATGGGATAGCCAGTCCCATGCCCAATCTTCCTTTCTCGCCTCTTACGAACATGCCTGGTAGGGTACAGCGTACCTATTCTTATCCTTCAGGATTATCCCCTTTCGGATCCCGGCATGGCACGCGCGACTGGAACTGTTAGCAAGCTAATAATAGCTCATAAACTGTACTTGTCCAACATTTATTTTTATTGTATCCTTTATATTGCTGTCGTCAGCCATCTTCTGATTTATATTCTAATAAAATGTAATTCATAAACACGTGTGTTCTTATGTTGAGAACTTTATGCATTATTTATGCTCTATTCTTTGTTGTTCTTCGCATATATACACTTATGATTCCTCCGTGTTTTATTAGAACACACTAACAGAACCTTGACAGAGGCAATTTGTCAAAATATGAGATCTATTGTTTCATGTCAACATTAATTGTCCGCATTAACCAAAACCTCCATTTGTCAATCACTCCAAGGATAATTATGCCATGTCTGTTTGTGTTATATGACCTTCACTGGGAAGATGTCGTTATTTGTTTCTGTTACCAGATCCTGCCTTTCTCTAAATAATGTCGTTAAGAATTCGTCCATCTTGTGGCACCCACAACTCGCAAGCTTAGACGCTGGAGGCTTTGAGCTAAAGACGATCAATGAACCCATTGTTTGTCCCTCTAACTCTCACTGAGTTTACAAATTTAAGTAGGTGAATTCAAAATGGGACAATTTGATGATTGTAGATGATAGCGACTGACACACGAAAAGTAAAGGAAGGAAATGGTTTGCACCAACATCGTGCCTACAATATAATACTTACTTTATTTATAATATATGCAATCTGTACCGGGAGTAAAACATTGTGTTCATGGAACATGTTTCTCAAATCAGAAATATATCCCCAATATCACCCTTTCAACAAAGTTATTGATGCGTGTCAAGTTTGATGATAATACATTTAATGTTAACATAGATTCTTTGATGACATGCTTTTAGTGTTACTTCGGAAAGGAGCGCCTTCAAGTCGGTTCCTCATTGGCAACGAGAACCGATGGCGATACTTCAAGGGTTAAGGCATAAAAATGCGAAGCTGCAGTAAAGCTGAATATGAGGAAAAATTAAAAAAAAAAAAAAAAAAAAAAAATATATACTTCAACCAGTAGAGCTGGCAATATATACTGGCAATATATACTGGCAATATATACAAAAATATATACTTCAACCAGTAGAGCTGGCAATACACTCATAAATCATCAGTCGGATACCATGTTTCATGGCCAAAGTTAAATAACAAGAACAATGAACAAAAAACTGTATAATCAGTGTTAGGTGTTATTTATCAGTATATTCGTTTATACTTTTATTGAATAAACAAAATCAATGTTTCTAGTAGTCTTCATAAATTGCAGGTTCTATAACTTAACTCTGGAAATAACTTTGATGAGGCGTACCAAATGGAACAGATCGTTTTGTGATAATTTTACTTCCAGCACTCATCAACAATATATTTCTTCTTAAATAGATTTGATAAAGCTAAAGTGGGTGTTTAATTTAAATAAGTGGACCAATGGATCAATTATATAATACATCCCTTTCTACTATAGGGATTATCACAATGTCCAGTGTTGTTCAATCTGCCTATATGCAGGAACTGTTACGGGAACGAATGATGATCTACATTGTTCTTGTATTCGCGTCTTTTGTCAATGTGGTAATGAAAGAGAAGGTCGCTGGTAAACAAACTGCAACGATAGTTATTGCCATAGGAGTGGAATGGTACTGCAAGCGCTGCCATGAATCTGGTAAAGGCAGGCTCATATATTTTATATCAATCTGATAAAGACTGGAGCTTGGATCAGTATTATAAAGGCAGGTGTTTCGATCATTATGATAAGGCTGCAACCAGTTCAATCTGATAAAGACGGGAGCTTCGATTAGTCTTATAAAGGCAGGTGTTTCGATCATTATCATAGGGCGGCAACTAAATCAATCTGATAAAGACGGGAGCTTCGATTAGTCTTATAAATGCAGGTGTTTCGATCATTATGATACGGCAGCAACTAAATCAATCTAATAAAGACATAAGCTTCAATTAGTCTCATAAAGGCAGGTGTTTCGATCATTATGGTAAGGCAGCAACTAAATCAATCTGATAAAGACGGGAGCTTCGATTAATCTTATAAAGGCAGGTGTTTCGATCATTATGATACGGCAGCAACTAAATCAATCTAATAAAGACATAAGCTTCAATTAGTCTCATACAGGCAGGTGTTTCGATCATTATGGTAAGGCAGCAACTAAATCAATCTAATAAAGACATAAGCTTCGATTAGTCTCATAAAGGCAGGTGTTTCGATCATTATGATAGGGCGGCCACTAAATCAATCTGATAAAGACGGGAGCCTCGAAAAGTCTTATAAAGGCAGGTGTTTCGATCATTATGGTAAGGCAGTAACCATATCAATCTGATAAAGACAGAAGCTTCGTTCAATCCGCTAAAGGAAAATATAACTTGGTACTATGGAAGAATTGCATTGTATGAACATAACAAAAATGGTTGCGTCTCAATAGAGTGTAGATATGGTCGATACAAACAAATACCTACTTGTGTTCTTCGATCTCACGTTTGCGATTACTGACCACGTAGGCAATGATGTATGCAATTTTTTTTCTTCGTGTTGAAGGTAATGATTTCAGTTCATTGTGATTAATGACAAATACTTATTGTATGCTAGTGACCAGCCATTTATATGACTGAGTTTGTGTTGACAATCTTGACTCTCAGCTACACTCAAAATGAAAAACAGGATAAGATACACAATGAGAATATGCCATCACACGTGGATCATATGAAATAAGTTCAGTTGATATGCAGTAGGTTAAAAAAAAAGAAACTCCTGGATGGACAAAAAGGACGAAGTAAAATTTATTAAACAGATTCGCTCATTTAAGAGAATTGAAGGTGTAGAAGAGAATGTTCACGTCTCAACAGAGTGTTCTACATCCACTTATATCTCCATCATCTTCTGCAGACAATGCTCATAGTTAAACCCCAATAGAAGCAAAAGTGGCAATTAGCTTCCACATTCTGTTATGTAAGACAGTCTTAACATATGGATGTGAATCATGGACAATAGGACAACAGACAAGGAAATCACTGGAGTCTGTAGAAATGTGGTTTTACATAAAAATGTTGAGAATACCACGAACAGCTACGAAGAGTAATGAAAGCGTTCTGAAAGAGGCCAAAGCAAAAAGAGAGCTAATTTTCAATATTAGGAAGAAACAATCATCATTTTTTAGCCATGTAATGGGAAGAGAACAGCTGGAGTATATTGTAAAAAATGGAAAAACTGAGGGACGAAGAGATAGAGGGAAGCATAGAGAAACGATACCAGACAGCTTAAAAGAATGGCTTGGCAGAAAGTCAACAACATAAATGATAAATAACTGTAGAGATCGAAAGTTGTGGAGAGACATGATATCCTATGCCAGCAGGCTTGGCACTTGGTGATGATGATGTTATATCGCTGGGTTCTTGGTGCACTCCGATAGTTCTAGCGCTCACATCTGGAGTCAAGCAACTTCAAGTGCAGACGTAGTGTTGATCGAGCTTGGTCTTCTCCGAGCCATACTGGGGTAAGTTAGTGACCCTGGTCTTAGGATCATGGCTGGGACAGCTAGACGCTACTCAAGACATGTGTTCAAGTTAGTATCATTAATTAACATTGTTATTATTATAACCTTACATGTCAATTATTTACACGCCATTAGTATCAACTGACAACTTCATTATGATCACTCTGAATCGTTATTATTGTCAAACAATCTCATCATAATCACATTGTGTTGTTCTTAAAACTAATGCTGTTTTATTTAATTATCCTCATTGTATGTTATATGGACAAATACCACATTTAACTACACAAATAATACCATATATAGATAGGCGGCAGGAACCATTGAAGGTTATGTCTGAAAAGTGTTCCTTCTTGCAGTTTCCTCATATTCCAAGTCCGGCTTGTTGCAGGAGCTACTGAGTTAAGTGCTCTGTGCACACCGTGAGCTGTGTGTCTCATCCGTTTTGATCCTGTTTCGATATCTCGCTTGTTTACGATGAATGATGATATCGTAAGACAGGGAGCAGTTGGCTATGTTCACTTTCTGTGCGGTTTCGCCTTATGTCCTTTAGCGTGTGCTGAGACTGCTACGATGGGGACTACAGTTACCTTTCTTTGTTTGGGAGATGTGTTAGTAATTCTGATGATTCCACTGGCACGGGCGGTTGAGCAATTATGGATTTTAATTCGTTTGCTGTGATACCGAGGCCTTCCAAGAAAGAAAGAAGAGAACCAATAACCAATAATAATACCATATGTTATAGGGACCAAAGATGACAGTCAACAAAAACGAAAGACATTTGGTCTTTGTTTTAGAATGTTGCTTTTGAGTATAAAGTAGAGGCTTGAGGTTACATAGCTCAAGTATTTATATTGAATTTCCCAGAATGCATGTGCACATTTGTATGATAACTGATTTGTATAACTTTACATGTTCTTGGTGAGAATGTAACTTTTAGGCCAACATTTTGTATTTAGAAATTCATGGAATTAAAACTTTAGTAAACGATTACTTTCTTGTTTTAAGATGTTCTAATGAAACTCCTCCCTATTGCACTGCCTCATCAAGTCCAGTTTCTCTGTATCTCACAAAACGTGAGTAAAACGTTCTCCATGAAGACCGTACACCAAACAACGCCCATCATTGCCATACAAACACAATCTTCAATCATTGGATATAGCTATGTGTCTCCTTTGATGATTTGATGATATGGCCATGCCTCATGCTTCTGGAGCAGGCAGATTCAAACAGACAGTATCGGGTTAAATGAAGGCCTGTGAGGTAGCACAGTCTCTTTTGCACTGCCCATCACGAAACGTAAGCTTAGAACGCTCCTGACAGGCTATATTTTCTGAATAAACCTGTTACGAATATACATAGCAGTAATATAATAATCGTGTACAAAGGTAGTAACTCATGTTATAGCACTTCTGTGGCAACCAACAGTGGATCCAGTTTGGTGGTATACATTCAACGCATGACACTGTGTACCAGAGAACATTGAAATGTGATTTATCGATATATTAATTCAAGCAGATAACACGCCTGTAGCTAAAGCACGCTGCTGTTGGTTCCATCTTGCCATTGTCAGAAATAACGATCGGTCTCTTGATAGACTCTATTTCAACTATGACGTTTTTCCAGGCTTGGGATTAGATCTAAACCCTTACATTTATATTTCGGATAATTATCCTCGGCGTCTCTATTTCGTGTGACTGAGCTTGTGCCGAGTAGTGCCAATCACGAATAACTTGAGTGTACACACTAATAGAAAAGGTAGTAAGATATGTAGGTCGAGTGGTAGGTCGGCATGTAGGCTGGCTGGTAGGTAGGTAGGTATTTATTCAGGTAGGTAGTAGATATGATGGTTGGTAGGTAGGTAGGTTAAATGCCTTCGACATATAATGTCTCCGTAGAATGAAGAACATCAGATGGCAGGACAAAATAACCAACTTTACTGTCGTGCAACGCGCTGACTCCAACAATCATGTCGATGCTCAGAAGCCAAAGACTAAGATGGCTGGGGCATGTCCAGCGAGTGGATGAAAAAAGCTTCCCCAAGCAAATACTATATGGTGAACTAAAACACGGAAAAAAAGATAAATCGGCAGACCTAAACTACGGTATATAGATATATGTAAGTCATCTCTAAATGACATTTCCATGTGTGAAAATGACTGGGAAAATCTGGCAAGTGATCACACATCATGGATAGCATGAATAATGAATGGAATAACATCATTTGAGTGTGTGCTAAGGCAGAACTTGGAAGAGAAAATACTCATGAAAAAGGATGGAAAACCGTGTGGATCAGTGTGCTTGACTTGTTCATTATGTGACCGTGTGTGTTTGTCAAACAATGGTAGAATTAGCCACGAGAGAAGCTGTTCAACAAAAATAAAACCTCAAAATATGCACAATAGCCTCCACTTGACCTTCTGACAAGACGAAAAGGGCCATATAGGTAGGTAGGTAGGTTTTTTGGTTGGTAGGTAGGTAGGTAGGTAGTTAAGCAGGAATATTCATTTTACATATTTTTGTTTGAAAGATGTGAAATCATATATTTATATGCAAGTTTATGATGTAAACGGTAATATATTTACATGGTATAGTTCATCCGTGGTCACCCTAAGCTAAAACAACAAATGTATTTGGATCATTAAGCAAATCAGTTCTCTACAAAGCTATTTATCAACACTATTGTTATTACCAATTATACTGCACATAAAATTCGTTCTCTTTTCAATACTGTAGATAACGGCACTGTGTATCTATGTTCATGATTATATGACACATATTTGTTCAATTGTTTGAAACAATAAATAGTTGATCCGTTGCATATAGATCTATTATTTGCATATTCAGGTTAACATATTACAATCGTGTATGTAGATTCCGAGGATGCTCGTGAACGTGCAGACATGGTGCGACTGTCGGATCTTCAAACCTAGATGGGTGTTGACTAAATGCAAGAGAACAAAAGACAACTCGTGAGCCTGTTTACATTATTTGGTCGTTTCACTCTTCGGGCTTTGCTGAGATGAACAACTGAAAACATAGGGCTTTTGGTCGATGTGTAATAAAGATAAAACCGGCGGTTATCCTAACATAACTACATTCATGAATAAAATAGGCTACATACTAAAGATTATATAAAGGAATGATCCAGTTTATATTGACATTTGTAGTATGCATTGACATATAACAAAGAGAACTCTACACCCATTGATATAAAAAGAGGAGTAAGACAAGGTGCACCCTATCACCAAGCTTGTTCAATCTGAACACTGACATCTCTGGGATGCCAGGTCTACAAATTAATGGAAGGATAATCAATAATCTACAAGAGACCCGTTTAAAATAACAAAATGCAGACAAGAAGAGACCACACATGAAGTCACGGAAATACCCATTGCACAAAGAGAGCTAGAGCTGGTAATATCCAAATTAAAAATGAAAAAGTCACCAGGCAGGGATGGAGTGTCCAATGAAATGATTAAGAACTTGGGAACTGCAGCTAAAGCAAAACTACTGCAGATCTACACCATTTGCTGGATCATATGTAGAGTGACATAGGCATGGAGAGAATCAATTATGATACCATTATTAAAGCCAGTAAAAGATGGTTCAACGACATCCAGCTATAGACCAATCAGCCTTACAAGCTGTTTGTATAAAACAATGGAACGTAAAATCAATCTCAGACTACAGTGGTACCTAAAAGTGAAAACATCATTGGCCAACAACAAGCAGGTTTTAGACAATGTTACTCTACCGAAGATAAGGCAACCTATCTTTCTCAGGAAATTGAAGATGCGTTTCAAGAAAAGAAACTGGTACTAGCAGCAATGATAGACCTATAGAAAGCATTTGATAAGGTATGGAAGGGTGGGCTTATGAAGAAACTGAGAAATTATGGAGTAAATGGCAGGATGTACAAATGGATCAAAGCATATCTGCATAACAGAAAAGTTAGAGTGCAACTGGATGGTCTTAAGAGTAAGAAAGTCTTACAGCGCCAGAGTGTCCCACAGGGAGGGGTACTATCTCCAACAAGTTGTCTAATCTACATCAATGACCTAGCTACTGAACTACCACATGGTATCAAAGTGGCAATGTATGCATGTGACTTGGTAATGTGGACCACAAGCCCCAAATTAGGATGCCTTTCATGATATGAATAGATATGAACAAGTTATCATTATACGCCTCAGAACAGGACACAATTTACTCCATAGTATACACAAGTATACCAAATTCAAGATCGGCACCTCAACTACTTGTACATGTGGACAGGCACCCCAGAATGCTGAACACATACTTCAAGGCTGTACTGAATATAATAGACTGGGACAAATCCAATGGCCCGCAGATACAACACTACAGACAAAGCTACTGCAAGAATTACAAAAGACAGTACAATTTATACAGGAAACGACATTGCAATTATGGACAATACTTCAGGCGAACAAACGATAGATAGATAGATCAATAACCTAAGATATAGTGACGATACTGTACTACTAGTAGAAAATACTAAAGACTTATAACAATTACTTAATGAAATAAACATGAGAAGCAAAATGCATGGACTAGATATGAATATAAAAAAAGACCGAAACTATGATCATAAACAAAGAAAATACTCAAAACCCACAACTGGATATCAACATTGAAGGAATACTTCTGAAAACAGTTCAGAGATACAACTACCCTGGACATACTATAACCAGTGATGGAAAATGCACAACTGAAATAATCAAAATAATAGGAATGGCAAAAAATAATGTAATTTTAATGTCTTAAAGAACATACTAACATCAAAACAAATAACACCAGGGCTAAAATTAAGAATAATCAAATGTTACATATTCTCAATATTCCTATATTTTGCAGAAACATGGACATTAGACACAAGAACATAACAGAGAATTGAAGCCTTTGAAATGTGGATATATAGAAGAATAGGTAGAACTGGATGGAAGGAAAAGAAAACAAACGATGAAGTCGTAAAACAATTAAACATGAAAAGAGAACTACTAAGCACAATTCAAACAAGATAAATGCGATATTTGGGCCATGTTAAAAGACACAGCATCCTACTAAAAGTAATCCTAGAGGGGAAAATGCAAGGTAAAAGAGGCATAGGAAGACCAAGACTAACATGGACGAGTAACATCTAAAGATGGACAAACCCGCCTATGACAACGTGCACCATCAAAGCAAAAGAGAGAACAGAATGGCGCTACATGGTAGCCAACCTTCGTTGCGGAGAAGGCACTTGATGATGATGATGATGATGAGTAGGTATTAAAATTATCCTGAAAGAAATCAAGGAAAATGAGGCCTCTTAAAAACATCAGAATAGAAACAAAGTATTAATTTAGGCCATTAATTGGATTGGGGAAATGTTGTTTATCTAGTGGTCACTGGAAATGATTGAGATAACTTCAAGCACACACGGACACACCTCCAGACAACGTAAGCAAATGTTAACTTGTAATGCCAAACATGTAAACTGATAAAGATTAACGTGAATGAAAGCTCAACAATTTTAATAACTCAAGTAATAACTAATTAATAATTACTAATTAATAATTACTAATAAATAATTATTCATATTAATAACTCAATAACTCAATGAATGATTGTTCATGCTCTTCACTTGTGGCCAGTGCGTAGGCGAAGTATGATGACTTGATCCCTCCTTGATAGTTGGTGCTATCCGTCCCTCTCGTTATGCTTTGGGTGTTCTCGTTTCCATTTTTCATGGTACTGACCTTTGAGGATGGATTTGGCTTCATCATAACTGAGCGGATGGTAATCTCATTCCCACTTTAGTTAATTTGTCTGCGCGTTTGTTCCCGTGTTATTTACAGTCTGATGGTATCCACAGAATGACTACTCTCTGGAAGTTATTGCATAGATTGGTTCGGGTTCGACCACAGGCAGTGGTTGCATTTTTTTCGGACTGACAAGACTCACTCAGTCTCTAAAAAATGGGTACCAACGATTTTTCTGTGAAGTAAAGACGGTCTGGCGTGATACCGAGCACATCACCCACAGACAAAATGGTTTGGCCATGTGTTAAGATATAAAGAACAAAACACAACCAACAAAAGGAGCCATCGATTAATGTTGCATCAACACCAGACCCAAGGGTCGACCGCGGAGAAATGGAAGTTGTGCAATATTAGAAACACTAGAAAATATACCAGCAGATAAGACCACGGTAGAGAAAAAGTATGTAATATATAACTCTCATTGACGCTGAAAGGCAAACGATGAAACAACGAAGAAGAGGAAGAAAGGAAGAACTGAAAACGTTCTTACTGATATTAAATTTAATTTAGAACAAGTGACTTACTGTAAAGTTTGAGTCCATCTTATTACGGGTCTTGGAATATGAAGGACATTTTGATTTAAGAAATCTATAATTCTAAACATATATATATATTATCACTGTTATTATAATAACATTCCAGAAAAAATTCACTATACCTCGTCTGGCATTATCATTGTTCAACATATACTATATGTAGGGATGCGTGTTTTCAAACAATAATTTTTGTACTAAAATGAGAACGGAAGACTATTATGTATTTCAAATCAATTCAAATTTAAGGGAGAATATACTTCTATAGAGGACAATCTTGAGGCCAAATCGATGAAATGGTATTGAATATTTACCACAACACCATTGACTCAAATAAATGTGGTGCTGAAAAGAAATCAATGTAAAGCGGAACCTCTTTTTATTTACTTCTTTCTTCTTCTACCTTTCAGCACCCTGTGGAGGATAGGTCCTCAACAAACACTTTCCAAGTCGTTCTGTTTTTTTGCCTTTCTTTTAAGATCATTCCATGTCTTCCCCATCATCTTCATCTCTTCTTCTATCTGTCTTCTCCAAGAACTCCTTGGTCTTCCGATTTGTCTTTTCCCCTGGGGATTTCAAAAACGGCCTGTTGTGTAATACTCGCAGTTGGCTTCCGCAGTGTGTGTCCAATCCTGTTCCATCGTCTTCTCTTCCATCTCTTTATCCACTGGTATTTGACTGGCACATTTCCATAATGCTATGTTATTTTTATATACTAATATTCATTAATTACAGTCCGTGTAATGAAAGGCGACAACTGGAATTTGTGACCTCTGGGAAAATCGACGTGTGTATTGATAGGCTATACGGGAATATAGACTAAAGAAACCAAGTAACGTAGCCACATATTGAATTAGTGATTTATTTCTGGTCATCATCATTACACTCCTAACATGTCCATTAGAGTTCAGATCCCATTCTCAGCAAGTCTCGCAGGGTCCAGCCACTGATGATTCCGAATAGACAAAATATGACATGTCAACACTTGAATTACAGAACATTAGAGTGCCGATATCTATGTGTGGAGTGACATGATCATTTAGACCAGTGGTTCTCAACCTGGATTCATAGCCCAGGGTAGGCACATAATAATCTAGGGGAGGGGGAGGAGAACAAATATGGTATATTTGGGGAGATATGCCACGACCATGCATATGAAAACAGCTGCTTGCAGAATAAAACCGCAGAAATCGCATTTGTTCATGCAATTAATTGTTTCATTAGCGACGTCTAAGATGACAACTGCTCATCAGAAGTATTTGGCGAACTACAAAAGTGGCTCTCCTAGATGATCGTAAAGCTGTTGATGTCTGCAGCGACTCTATTCTCTTTTCTTTCTTCTTCCCTCCCCCACCCCGAACGTGATCACTGCTGAACCTAAATGTCTTCTTCTCTTTAGCCATTTGCAAAGTGTTGTGTGAGAATGTGAAAGCAATAATATGTCGTGATCAACATAACAATTTATTTGTGAGTATATATACACATAATTAGTAATAATATTTTATCAATAGAAAATGTATCATTAGCATTACACTTAAAGTAAAATTATATAATTTTTGCAATTGCAATATGTTTCATTGATTTTGTTTGGGAAGTCCTAATGATACTTATTTGTAAAAAAGGAAGGTTTTGTAGCTACAGACAAGACACATTATGTCTCCGATTAGATAGACATCGTGCCAACATCGACAAAGAGGAAGAAGACGTATCGACAATATTCAGTCAAGTTTCTTTGCCATGGATTTTTCCCTCTGAATAAATGGGTTTGATCCTCTGGTAACTGCAATGCTGTACACAATCAATGTGTTCAATTTGCGACATTATAATGAAGGTATGCCACCAGACAGTCTTGTGGTGACAAACATGTTTAAATGTTCGTTCAGAAATCTACACATTTAAACGTAATTGTGACCGTTAAGAACATTGATAGAAAGATCTATAGAGGTAAAGAAAGCTCTATATATGTGTTTTATAGAATACGCAAAAGCATGTGACAAAGTAGAAAATTTGGAAATAATCAATATCATGGAGAAATTAAACATCGAGGATCTGCGAATTATAAAAAGCAATTTGTAAATTGTAATTGCAACCATTATATTTTAAACATGCATTTCTATGTAACTGTTGTGTGCATATATATATATATATATATATATATATATATATATATATATATATATATATATATATATATGTATATATATATATATATATATATATATATATATATATATATATATATATATATATAAACAAGGCCTATATGAAAGGAAATTGAAAATACTAGATAAGAACACAAGTTCGGACTGGGGCCACAGTTTACGAAACGCTGATTTAGACGAGCAGCTACTGTACTTGATACTTTATTCAATGTTCTTCGCTAACCTGTTTAGCTAGACAAGCAATAATCAACCTGATTATTGCTTGTCTAGCTCTTGATACAGCAGGAATCCGATCCCTCAATAGATAGAGTTGCTTGCACATAACAGAAACAGTTGGAGAGATTTACTAAAAGATATGTTACACCGATTAAATACGGCCAGAATACAAATTTTGATACAAGAAAAATCATCTGGGTATATGCTATATCGGCCGGCTACGGCTTGAAATGTCAATAGATAGATAGACAGATAGACAGACAGACAGACAGACAGACAGACAGACCGACAGACAGACAGACAGACAGAGAGACAGACATATAGATAGATAGATAGATAGATAGATAGATAGATAGATAGATAGATAGATAGATAGATAGATAGATAGATAGATAGATAGATAGATAGATAGATAGATAGATAGATAGATAGATAGATAGATAGATAGATAGATAGATAGATATAGATAGATAGATAGATAGATAGATAGATAGATAGATAGATAGATAGATAGATAGATAGATAGATAGATAGATAGATAGATAGATAGATAGATAGATAGATAGATAGATAGATAGATAGATAGATAGATAGATAGATAGATAGATAGATAGATAGATAGATAGATAGATAGATAGATAGATAGATAGATAGATAGATAGATAGATAGATAGATAGATAGATAGATAGATAGATAGATAGATAGATAGATAGATAGATAGATAGATAGATAGATAGATAGATAGATAGATAGATAGATAGATAGATAGATAGATAGATAGATAGATAGATAGATAGATAGATAGATAGATAGATAGATAGATAGATAGATAGATAGATATTAGTTATACATATAAATAGATAGGCAGCTCTTGATATTTAACAATTAACTCTGTACAGAGTTAATAATCGTACTGAGCTTCATGCTTATCTATAGACAATACATTAAATGGCTGAGGTATGTGCAGAATTAACCAGTGCATGTAGACTAAAATGTTTTACTGTGATGCTAGAAATAAAGGCGTTTTATCATGTGCTGACGTCCCACAAAGCCCAATTTAAACATGTAAAAACATCACCCCAGCACATGTATTAAACACATACAACAATAATTCACCTATCATTTGAAAGTTACCTACGATGACCTAATTCTCAAGTATCCAGTGTACTCATCTTTATCAGCCAGCTCCCGTAACAGCACAAGATACGTATCTGAAGTTTTTGTGTGCTCTTTTAACTCACTTGCATGTACAAGGCTAATTAGAGGCGAATGGTTACACACACAACATAAATGCTCCAAGACGATCATCTATCATCTTAATTATCATCATCATCATCAAGTACCGTGCTTGCTGTCGTAGGTCATCATTTCACTCCACAAACTTCGATCGCGACAGTTATTTATCATTTCTGGTGTTGACCTTCTACCAAGCCATTTTCTTAAGATGTCTTCTAATATTTATCTTTGCTTCCCTCTATCTCTTCTTCTCTAAATTTTCCCACTTGCCACATTGTATTACAGCTGTTCCATTCTCATGACATGGCCAAAAAATGATGATTTTTCTTCCTAATATTGAAAATTAACTCTCTTCTTGCAATGACCTCTTTTCAGACCGTTTTCATTGCTCTTCTCAGCTGTCCATGGTATTCTCCAACATTCTTCTGTAAAACCATATTTCTACAGCATCCAGTGATTTTCTTGTCTGTTGTCCTATTGTCCATGAGTCACATCCATATGCTAAAACTGGCTGTACATAATATTTAAGAACTGTAGTAGGTAACTCTTTATACAGAGACTGTGTACAGTGGGCCTGACCTTTAAGAACTGACATCTATACACAGTATATTAAGTAATTGCATCTTAATTGTTCGATTAGTTTCATGGAGGTAACTCATCGTCAGGTTTAGATGTAGGGTCATAATCCCCGGGTGTTTTCTTCCCACATAATTATAAACCTAAACAGTTGTGAACATAATTGGTCCATGCAAAATAAAATAATTTATTTGTGAAACTGTCACGCTCTCACTAAATCTCTTTTACTTACATCCAGTGTATATTTCATCTTCTTGACCCACTGAGAAGACATCGCGAATTGGTTTAGAAAAAAAAGATACTGGCATTGAATAATTCTATTCTATTCTATTCTATTCTATTCTATTCTATTCTATTCTATTCTATTCTATCCATGGAATCATATTTTGTTTTTATTTCCTATATCTGTTCCACCCCATGGCACAACACCCAAAAACGGGTAGAATTCAGCGTCAAAATCTGTTGACAAGGTCGGAATACATGATGTTCTTTATCGGCTACACAAACGACGTTTCTACCAAATGATTTTCATCAAACAAGAGAATGCACTGTCACTTATTCTAGTTCCCTAGGGAAACACAAAATCATGCTGAAAGCAAACAAATTAAAAAGTTAAAGCTACATCACTTTTCTCTGAAAAAAAACAGTGATATTTATCGTTCCTTCCTTCATTGCCTTTCACTTGTTTTTTTTTTCTTTTCAGAATATACTTGTGGAAAAAGGGGGGGGGGCAGATTTGTTTCAGAGATGTTCGTTCACGACACGGCAACGAGGGTTTAAATGTCGACAGCAGAAGTTGAGGTTTGCAAAAGTTCCTGCAACTCGTCATTTTGTCGCATTGCTCTTAGATATAAACAATGACATCACCTTTGGTGACTTTTTCTAAACATTATTTCCCCTTCGAAGTACAGTACCAAATGATCAATATATTATGCAGAGAGATGTCTAACTTCAATCAATGTAAAGTGTAGTTATACTTAATGTTTTGTTATAGCGCATCTTGATACGAAGACGAGAGGGAGATAGTGCGACTGCGTAAAGCACTGTCTCCATATTTCGTGCCCAGGCAGATTAGTCAAAGCGAAATGAGGAAGAAAGCACCAATGTTTAAACTTAGCACATTGAAAGTAAGGACCATGTGCCCTGGCCTTGCTAAAGCAAATACACTGAAAGAATGGCAAATTAGAACATCAGCCCTCATAGGTAAAGAATTACGCAAACCTAAACCACGATACAGAGATATATGTAAATCATCTCTGAATGACTTCCCCATATGTGAATATGACTGGAGACATCTGGCAAGTGATCGCACATCATGGAGAGCATGTATAAGGAACGGTATAACATCATTTGAAACTGTGCGAAGGCAAAACTTAGAAGAGAAAAGACTCATGAAAAAGGATGGAAAACACTGTGGACCAGTGGGCCTGACTTGTTCATTCTGTGACCGCGTGCGTTTGTTGAACATTGGTAGCATTAGCCACGAGAGAAGCTGTTCGACAAAAACAAAACCTCAAAAAATACATAATAGCCTCCATTAGACCGTCTGACAAGACGAAAAGGTCCATAGATTGAGCATCTAATCTAAAATAGTTGAAGTCATGTTACCTATTTTAATCATATTAAATGTAAACTGAAAATAGGGTATTTGAGAATACAGATTAAAAAACGCGTTTCTCAACAGATGTAAACATTATCATATCAACTGTTTCAACAAATCTGATAAAAGTAGGTAAAGTGAATTGTTTATTTGTATACGTTTTTTTTATTGCCTTTCTTTCCTTTGTTGATGGGGTTAGAGTGATAATTGCCATGTCATCGGTGTATTCCAAATCTTCGAAGTTCTGCGAACAGCGCAAATTGAATTTTTCTGGAAAAATTATTATGCTATCTGTGTCTATATCCTGACTGTCAAAGTCAGAAATATAATAAATGGCACGAGATAGAATTGTTGCCCCTGTTGTTTGCTTCAAATGATTGGTTACTATTACAACACGTGAAAATGGCATGCACGCGTACTTGATATTGTTAATGTATTAATGAAATTGTTCTTAAAGCCGACATCATTTTCACAAGCTCTCTCTGATTGTGATATCAAGGAAATAACTGTAAAGTTATCACTGCCACTCTGACACTCCTAGATTTGTATATTATATAATCTGTCTCTTTTCTCTTGTTTATATGCTGTACTCATTCCAGTTGCCCGCATTATTTATTAGTTGTCCCTGTTTGCTGTCCCAGTTAGCTGTTCCTGGAGGGGACAATACAATGTAAACGAGGCAGAGGCAGGGAGAAATTCCAGTGGAATGACAACATCAACAGATGGAAAGAAGAACATATATAGCTTGCATCAACACGACAAGAAACGATCTTACATCGGTACGGAGATGACGATACAATGACGGTAATAATGTTCGTTTTATCTGATTGAATGTTTTAGCTTCATTATATTTCTATCACACAGCGAAGACTACAGTTGTTAGGGTTTTCTACACGTTTTACTGTTTAGTTTTTTTTCTGCAGAATCAACTTTAGAATTATATTGATATATCTTTATTATGTAATAAGTTAAGTTTGCTAATAAACATTAGTATATTAGTTCATTAGAGTAGTATGACAATGTAGGTGATGGCAGTGACCAAGGCATTCATATGGATAGAGTCACAAGACTACACCCACGTTTGTATACTGAGTGATTCGATGAGCATGATAAAAAAAAGTGGAGGCGGGATTTGTACGCATGCAATGGGTAGAGTCGTTGCAGAAATCCAAAATACCTAAGGTCACCTTTGTCTATGTCCCTGGACATGCGGGAGTACGGGGAAATGAGAGAGCGGACAGGTTGGCTAGCTGCGCTGTCGTTGTGGACGGGCAACCGATGGATCGGGCGGACATCATAACTGCCCTTCGAGATGTGGGAAGAGCACAGGACTTCGACAAACACAGATCAACGTCACCTCTTCGGATGATGGAAATGGGAGTTAAGATGGGCACAGCCAGAAATGAGAAACTTGGTGGCCGTGTAAGAAGACTTATCAACCAACATAGAACTGGAGTCGTCAGTCGCTGGGCACTGAGGGAATTGCTGAGGAGGGGATCTGAGCACCTATGGACATGTTCGAAGTGCAATGATGATGACCCGCAAATAACTCAATAATAATAATAATAATAATAATAATAAACATTATATCTATTTTGCCAGTTTCTAACTTTCGACAGAAGTTGACAGCTATAATTCAATGATGTCATGGTAGTCAGGGATGACGACACCGCATATTGTAGATAATATATCCACTTCTAATGTATAATTTCAAAATGACTTACTTTACTCCATATCCTCCTACCAATATGTGGTTTTAATCAACTTACATGTTCAGGTGATAATATGGGTTCATAGCACATTTCCTGAAACAATAAAATCAGTTACAGTGAAATACATTAATTATAAATGTGGGGACTGCACTTTAAAAGCGACTTTTACTCTTTAAACCTGTAGTTAACCTTGTTGGTCCCTAGAGATAGGATAAATTGTGTAACGATAAATGCATATAAATAAAAGTAGTAGAGCCCATGTCACGCCAAGTGGCGTATAGGGGATACGGTGTTAGTGACCATAAATTTTACAGACCTTCGGCACATGTTTGTTGGGCTATTGTGGTCGGTATTACGCCCGTGCCGCTTTACTTTCCCAGAAAAAAAATCCGGTACCCTTTAAAGGCTGGGTGAAACCGGAGCAGTCGGTTGGGATCGAACCTACCCCGTGTCCTTTGTAGTCCAGTTCACTAACCACTGAGCGGCTCCGATAAATGTATAGATCAGTGAAATATTAAAAGCTTTTAGAATGTGATAGTGTGTGATCCTAGTGCACTGAACAGAAACCATTTCAAGAAAATATACCACTAGATTTCATGTAAAATTTTCACTATCTACAACTACTATGATTTAAATATAAATACTTCATCAACAGTTAGATAAGTGTATGCTCTATATATTAGACAGATCAAACATGTGTAAACAAAGGGGTCAACTAATAATACTGAAGGGAGGTCAAAAAGTAATGCACACCAATTTTTTTCTCGGAAACTATTCGGGCAAAATGTGTGAAATTTTCACAGATTGTAGCTGAACATCCCCTTTACACTACCTATTTTTCAATATAATCTCCGTCCAAGCGTATTGCCTTACGCCAACGCGAAACTAGGTCATGAATGCCTCGTTTGTACCAAGTTTTGTCCTGCTCGCGTAGCCATTTTTTAACTGCACGGATCACATCCTCATCATTGTCAAAGTGTTTCCCACGCAGGAATTTTTTGAGTGGTCCAAACAGATGGAAATCTGAGGGAGCCAGATCAGGGCTGTAAGGAGGATGGGGCAGTACAGTCCAACCAAATTTGTTGATTGCTTCCCGTGTTACCAGACTTGTGTGAGGGCGTGCATTGTCATGTTGAAGCAACAAATCTGCAGATGGCTTATTAGGCCGAACTCTGTGGAACCGATTTTTTAGTTTTATCAGTGTATTGATGTAAGCTGTCGAGTTGATTGTCTCACCTCTTGTCATTACATCAACAAGAATCACACCATCAATGTCCCAGAAGACAGTGATCATCACCTTTCCGGCTGATGGAGATGTTTTGAATTTTTTTTCTTTTTGGTGACTGCGGATGATGCCATTCCATTGACTGCATTTTTGTTTCAGGCTCATAATAATGTGCCCACGTTTCGTCACCGGTAAGAATTTTTGACAAAAACATTTCTCCTTCAACACCGAAACGCTCCAACAATTCAGAACAGAATGTTTTCCTTTGAACTCTGTGATCATTTGTTAGGCACCGAGGAACCCATCGAGCGCAAATCTTTGAATATCCGAGAGTTTTAAAAATTGCGATTGCACTTCCCTTGCTGACTGTAAGCTGCAATGCCAATTGCTGACTAGTGATACGCCTATCCTTACGAATAATGGCATCAGCCCGGTTTAACATGTCTGTGCTGGTAGCCGAGGCAACACGTCCAGAACGAGGTAAATCATGCAGCTCCACTCGTCACCCCAGAAATTCTATGACAATTCGCTGTTTGTAACGGACATTGTTGACAAGCTCCATTTTAACGGTTCATAGATTGCGTAATATTTTTTCAGAATGCTGTGCAATTTGGTGCACATATTTGGAACATGTCATATTCCAAGTGTGCAAAATTTCATATTCCTATCTTTATTATTAGCCGAGAAAAAAATTGGTGTGCATTACTTGTTGACCTCCCTACGTACATAATACAGGGTGTTTTTAAAGTCGCAGTGCAGTGAATATTTCTAATATTCAGTAAATGACGTAATCATCATCTACGTACCACAATTTTGTAAACCACATTTATGAACAAACCGCTGCTTCCTTCAAGGTTTTATTTATGTAAAGGACGGGCACTACGCTACGTTCACAGTCTCATTGCTTGAAGGAAATGGTGTTGACGATTGAAAACAGGGTATTTCTGGTTGAGCATGTCTTTCGTAATGGCGGTAAATATACGGATGAGGTCATTAGACAATTCGTGAGGAAATTTCCAGACTCACAAGTCCCTCACCGAAATTCTGTTACAAAATTGATCAAAATTGATCAAAAAGTTTCGTGAAACCGGTAGTGTGGTAGATGCATACCGATCTGGAAGACCTTCAATTTCACAAGACCAAATTATGGAACTCCAAGACAGAATTACAATGAGTCCAAATGCATCTTTAAACCACTTGTCTTAACAGGTGCAAATATCTAAGAGTTCTGTTCACAAGGTTTTAAGAAGTGAACTACACTATCGTCCATACAAATTAACTGAAGTGTCTCAACTCCAAGAAAGAGATTATGAATCCCGTTTAAACTGCTGCATGTGGTTTCAGAATTTTATTTATGAACATGGCGCTGCCATCCTTAACGTCACTTTTTTCACTGATAAGGCCTGGTTTCATTTATCCGGCTATGTGAACAGTCAGAACAATCGGCTGTGGAGCAGTGAAAACCCCCATGAATTTCATTAAGTGCCGCTTTACGATCAAAAAGTCGGAGTGTGGTGCGCTATAAGTCGTATGCGGATAATAGGACCTATATTTTTTAATGAAACAATAAATGCAGAACGTTACCGTACTTTAATTCTGGAACCGTTCATAGCACACCTTACAGAACGGGAAATTATGGAATCCTGGTTTCAGCAGGATGGGGCAACAGCACACACAGCCACAACAACACTCAATTATTTAGAAAGCATATTTGCAAATCGCATTATTTCACGTGGAATCTGGCCTGCTCGTTCACCAAATCTAACACCCCCAGATTATTATCTGTGGGGGGCATTGAAGGGGAAAGTTTATGAAAATAATCCGCAGACAATTAATGACCTAAAGACTGAAATAGTAGACAAGATTAAACAAATATCACCAGACATTATTCTGAAGGTTTTCGCAAATATGGAAAGACGAATCACGACATGTCTTGAGGCCCGTGGTGGACATTTTCAACATATGCTTTAGGCACAACTTTATTGTGTTAATACCAACATTACCCATTATAAGCTCGCCGATAGCAGTCAAGTATATTTGAATAATACCATTTATTTTACAATTTGTGTGACGCATTAGTTAACCGCATTTCTGGTGACGATTTTTCTTCCGAGAGCAGAAATTCACTGCACTGCGACTTTAAAAACACCCTGTATTATTATAGAGTGAAACTTCCGAGGCGATAATTCAACGCATCATAGGAGGAAGAGATATGTTTTACAGCACTCAGAAAAAAATGACAAACAACAACAGACAAAAACACAGAATAATATACGGTCCTAAGCGGATCGAACCCGTACTCCTTGGCACAGCGCCTTGCCACGAGAAGCCGAACGCTAGGGAACACTGCCACTCAGCTAAAAAGAAATAGATATAGTGGGCGATATCTTTCACGCAGATTTTGTCATGAATTTCATCATCATGTACCGTACCGGTTGCCGTAGGCGATCATGTCCTTCCACAATATTCTATCTACAGTGCATCGTATCAGTTCTGTTGTTGACTGTTTACCATGCCATGACACCAAGCTATCCATTATTTTCTTTCTTTGTCGTCCGCGATCTCTTTTACCTTTTATTTAACCAGTTGTAACCAAGTATTCCAACTTTCCTCTTCTCATGATGTGCCCGAACAATTATGATTGTTTCTTTCTGAAGTTTTTTAGGAGCTCCCTTTTTGCGTTGGCCTCTTTGAGAACTTCCTCATTGGTCTTTTTAGCTGTCCAGGGAACTTTCAACATTCTTCTGAGAAATCCCATCTCTGTGGCCTCTAATCGCCTTTTCATTTGTTTGTCTACAGTCCATGATTCGCTTCCATAGGTCAGAATTGGATCTATATAGCACCGATGAACTCTCTTTCTCATTTCTATTGACATGGATTTGTGATATGATATTTTTATTTTCTGAAATACTATCTGGCCTTAGCTGTTCTGCATTTTATTTATGTGGTGCATATTCAATCTGATGTAATTATTGTGCCCAAGTATTTGACGCGTTGCACTTGTTTCAAATTTGTCCTGTTTATTTGTATGCTGCATGGTGGTGATGATTGTTTCTTCGATATGACTGTTACTTTTCTTTTCTTACTATTCAGACTGAGACCTTTCTTGTTGCTTTCTTTTACTATTAAGTCTATCATTTCTTGTAGTTCATTCTCTGTCTCTGCTATTACAACTGTGTCATCCGCATATCGCAAATTATTTATGTTGTGACCGTTGACTTCAACGTTGAATTCCTGTTTTGTCTACTATTGATCCCATAATATGTTCGCTGTAAAGTGAAAACAAATCCGGCGACAGTACACAGCCTTGTCTGACTCCTTGTTTTAAAAGTTGAAATTGTCATGTTTGGTTGTTAATTCGTATTGCTGATATTTGTTGCCGGTACATGTTTTTTTTTTTTTTTTATGATTCGCAGATCCTTACCATCGATGTTTAATTTCTTCAGCACATTGATTTTTTCCACATTCTTTACTTTGTCAAATGCGTTTGTGTAGTCTATAAATCACATATATATATTTTTTTCTTTAACTCTATAGATCTTTGTATCAATGTTCTCAAGATGTTTATTGTATTATTGGTGCTATATTTTTCAACAAATCCACATTGTTCCTCACTTATTTCTAGTTTTATATTGTTTCTTACACGTCTCATGATGATTTTTAGTAATATTTTTGTCATGTGGCTCATGAGACTAATAAGGCGGGGGTCTTCACAATCAGTGGCGCCTGACTTCTTCGGCATGGCTACAAAGATAGCTCTTAGTAGATCTTCGGGTATGTATGCAGTGTTATATATGTCATTGAGTAGTTTTTTTATGACTTGTACTCCCAGGTCTCCTAATGCATTTATTTCTTCGATTGTTATATTGTCGGGACCTGGAGTTTTGCCTCTTTTCATGTGTTGGATTAGTCACAACTTAACTTTGCACAATTTGTTGTCATGTGTTTTCGTTTGAATTGTTTAGCTCTGGTCTTTCATCATCATAGAGGTGACTATTATATTATGTCCATCTTTCTATTGTCTTCTCCTCTCCTATTATTATATTTCATTCCTTTAATTTCACACATCCTGAAACTTTGACTTCTTTTCTTCCAGTTAATTCATTTAACTGATTGTGCATACAATTTGAGTCATTCTTTTGTTGTTTTTTTCATTTCCTCACATTTCTGTTGTCACCATCCTTCCTTTGCTTCTCTGCATTTGTTCTGGATCTCTTTGTGCAATATTTTGTATGTCCGTTCTAATTTCTTATGTTTTCTTCATTCATCCATTTCTTGTAATATTTCCTCTGTCATCCACTTCTTGTTTTTTTATTCTTTTGGCAACTGGTATTACTTTTTTTATGTTTGTTGAATCGATTGTTTGAACATTCCCCACTGTTCCTCGATGTCCTGTATTTTCTCAATAGTATTATATCTATTTTGTACAAACGTACTGTACTTATCACTCATCTGTTTACCTACTCTAAGCATATCTAATTCTAATTTGATATTTCTTGGAGATGTGTGTGTCTTCCGCAGTTTTATTCTTATCTTTCCAATTACTGGAATATGGTCACTATTGCAATCTGCTCCTGACCTTGTTTTAACAGCTGTTATCCCATTCTTGAATCTTCTCAATACGAGTATAAAATCAATTTGATTGTGTACATTTTTGTCTGGGCTTTGCCATGTCCATAGTCGCCTAGGGTGTTGTTTGAACCAGGTGTTACCTATCATCAGTTCATGTGTCTTTTCCCAATCTATCAATCTATCCCCTCTGTCAATCGTCTCTCCAAGGCCATACACCCCCCACTCCCAGTCACATTTTGCACTTTAGTAGTTCCTACCTTTGATTTGAAATCCCCTAATATAATAGTTATTTCTTGGGATTTTCACTGTTCCTTGGTCATCTCTAGCTCATTGTAAAATGTGTAAATGTCTTCTTCTTCGCTATTACTTGTTGGTGCATAAGCTTGAATTATGTTGATATCCATTGGTCTACCTCTCAATTTTACTGGCAGAATTATATCTGATACTGGCCAAAATCCGTTAACTGTTTCGCTTCTATCTCTATCTAACATGATGCATACACCTCTTTCTTGTGTGATTCCCCCAGAGTAAATTACAATTCCG
>JAVIAB010000101.1:35066750-35138483 GCA_032433765.1 Megaustenia siamemsis
ATGTTACGTAGAGCCAGTCTTAACATGTGGATGCGAATCATGGACGATAGGACTACAGACTCTTGTCTGAGTAACTGTAGCCTGTAGAAATGTGGTTTAACATAAGAAAGAAGAGAGTACCATGGACTGCTAAGAAGAGTTATGAAAATGTTCTGAAAAAGGTCAAAGCAAAAAGAGAGCTAATTTCCAATATTAGGAAGAAACAATCATAATTTTTTGGCCATGTAATGAGAAGAGAACAACTGGAATATATAATGTAACAACTGGTAAAATAGAGGGACGAAGAAATAGAGAGGAGCAAAGAGAAAAAATACCAGAAATTGTAAGTGCAGCAGGCACGGTACTTGATGATGATGATGAATAAAGAAAACAATAGCCCCCACATCGCCACCTGGTGGCGGAGTTTTTATGGAATATTAAGGAAGTGTTGCTATTTTTATATACTCTCAGCAAATGGTTTTTGAGATACTATGGTCAGTATTACACCAGTGGAGTCTTTCTTTCCCAGAAAACGGGTTGCCATTAAAACTGAGTGAACCTGGAAGCCTTTGATCAGGATCGAACTCAATCTCCTGTCCTAACTAGTCCAGTTTAAACCATGGAATTGTCCGATCACCTTCAAATTATCAACTTTGTATTGGCAGTTGCGGACACATGGACTAAATTAGAAAAGTTCATACAAGGTATGTCTCTCAAAATTATATGAGGCCACAAGTGACCGAATACATTCATCTCTTTGCCCATAACTTCATAACATCATATTCCCAATAATTTGTGGTTTATTTATTTATTTATTTATTTTTTTTGGGGGGGGGGTGATTTGTAGAATTCCAGACCCAGCTCCTACGGTTTGTATCTTGTCACACATTTATCATCCTTTGTTGTAATCTACTTCTATTATGGTTTCTAGTATGATGTTTTTTTCACACATCTATCATCCTTTGTTGCACTCTATCTCAACTATGGTATAGTATGATGTTTTTTTTCACACATCTATTGTACTTTCTTGCAATCTACCTCTGTTATGGTTTCTAGTATGATGTTCTTTCACACATCTATTATCCTTTCTTGCAATCTACTTCTGTTATTTTTTCTAGTATGACGATTTTTTCACACATTTATCATCCGTTTTTGCAATCTACCGTTATTTTTCTTGTATGATGTTTTTTCACGCATTGATCATTCTTTGTTGCAATCTACCTCAGTTATGGTTTCTTGTATGATGTATTATCACGCACGATAGTATTACTAAATGACGGTGTCTTTTCGCCACTTTTCGTTTCATTATTTTCCTAGTGCCTTGGTGATGAATTGGCCCTTATCTTTCATTAATCTATTCCGGGCCGTTTCAATGACCACAATGTGATTTATGCATCCAATGTCAATGTTTTTAAAACCCATCTGATCAGAGACATTTCCACTGATCACTCTAATGTGTATGTTTGGATCCCAAATGTTAGAATGATATAAGTAGACTGAGGTATATATACATTTTAATTTAATCTCACTTTCTATCTATATATTGGCCTTTCGAGCCGTAGCCGGCCCAAAGGGCATTGACCCATACTCTTTCCCTTATCTAAATTTCCATTCCAGCAGTTTTCAATCATTCTAAAGATTGTATATCAAATCTCGCCATTTGTTTTTGTTCTGTGCAAGCAACTCTATATCATTGAGGGATCCGACTCCTGCTGCTCTTGCCTCTCTCATCAATGCTATTCTCAGTGTCTCTCTGGGTCGGTCCTTTTTGCTATTACCTGATATTTCCCACATGAGGGCTTGGTTTTTTATTCGGTTATAATCTCTCCTTATTAATTGTCCAACATATGCTTGCTTGCTTGTTTGCTTACGCTCGCCTGATGACTAAAGGAGTGTACCTCTTCATCATCCGCCCTTAAACGGACGTCAAGTGGGCGTGTCTGCATTGTGTAGTGGGTTGCAGTATAACTGTTATATTTGCGCCTTTCGGCCCAACACATCCGACTTCAGCACGATATTTTTGAGTACCGGGTTGTCTTCCCTCTTTGATCCCTACTCGCTTGGCCAGACTAAACAGATTACCCAAGACTTCAACACACAATAGTTATATAAATGAGAACCATCATTACCCAAGACTTCAACACACAATAGTTATCTAAATGAGAATCATCATTACCCAAGACTCCAACACGCACTAGTTATCTAAATGAGAATCATCATTGCCCAAGACTTCAACACATAATAGTTATCTAAATGAGAGTCATCATTACCCAAGACTTCAATACACTATAGGTACCTAAATGAGAATCATCATTGCCCAAGACTTCAACACACAATAGGTATCTAAATGAGAATCATCATTGTCAAAGACTTCAACACACAATAGTTATCCAAATGAGAACCATCATTACCCAAGACTTCAACACACAATAATTATCTAAATGAGAACCCTCATTACCCTAGACTTCAACACACAATAGTTATCCAAATGAGAACCATCATTACCCAAGACTTCAACATCAATAGTTATCTAAATGAGAACCATCATTACCCAAGACTTCAACACACAACAGTTATCTAAATGAGAACCATCATTATCCAACACTTCAACACACACTAATTATCTAAATGAGAACCATCATTACCCAAGACTTCAACACACAACAGTTATCTAAATGAGAACCATCATTATCCAACACTTCAACACACACTAATTACCTAAATGAGAACCATCATTACCCAAGACTTCAATACACAACAGTTATCTAAATGAGAACCATCATTACCCAAGACTTCAACACACACTAGTTATCTAAATGAGAACCATCATTATCCAACACTTCAACACACAATAGTTATCCAAATGAGAACCATCAATGCCCAAGACTTCAACACAAGAGTTATCTAAATGAGAACCATCATTGCTTAAGACTTCAACACACAATGGTTTTAACAAACACAAACTAATCATCACTAGTAACTACCACATTAGGAATTGGCTGAACCAGTACGTTACTGTTTTCTACACAACTATTTGCTATAATCTCAATGTGGCATTTTTGTTATGGTTTTGGAAATGTTGCAGAATTGATGGGTAAGGATGAACGGATGTTTGTACACTCCACTCATTCATAAAACTGACACATTATAGAAGTGGTTTCAACAGAATTGTTGGGTCAGGATGAAAGGATGTTTGTACTCTCCACTCATTCATAAAACTGACACATTATATAAGTGGTTTCAACAGAATTGTTGGGTGAGGATGAAAGGATGTTTGTACATTCCACTCATTCATAAAACTGACACATTATAGAAGTGGTTTCAACAGAATTGTTGGGTCAGGATGAAAGGATGTTTGTACATTCCACTCATTCATAAAACTGACACATTATAGAAGTGGTTTCAACAGAATTGTTGGGTGAGGATGAAAGGATGTTTGTACTCTCCACTCATTCATAAAATGCATATACATATATATGCATATACATATGACCATCGTCTTTTCTTCATTACTGAATATATTTCTGCGATTTCTCTAATTTCTTCGTTTGTTTCGAATTCGTTCCACGCTATACCAATTATTTTCCTTACACATTTATTTTCGAATGTGCTCTCACATGCATACCTGTCAGCATCTATTTCAAATATCTATTACAATGTTTGTATACAGTTAATTCTGTTGCTGTTCCAAAGAAGCAGCGTTCATTACAGTCAACAACTCTGAATAATTCACAATTGAAAAGGGAAGAGAGCACCAAAATTAGTACTTCCTACAGCTCAGTCGAACACCTTAAAAAACACTTCCAGACGCTCTACTCTCACTTAGACCATGTTTACGCAGATGAATATTGCACTTATGATGTTTGATTTTAACAAAAATCTTCGACAGACCATGTCATCGGTCTTTACATAGAGTGTAGTCGCATACAAAGGCTTATGTGACTTCTTTAACACCGCCGTGGTACCAAGAGAAAGATTAAGCATGACAGTTTACTCACACTTCGCTCACATTTGTAAAACTACATTTATGTGTTATTTACTCAGCCTAATGTACGTATTAAACACATTTTTTGATAAAAAAAATAGAAAGAAAATTGAAGCCTCTGAAATGTGGATAAGAGAAAGAATAGGTAGAATTCGATGGAAAGGAAATAAAACAAATGATGAAGCCTTAAACAACTAAAATGAAAAGAGAACTACTAAACACAATTCAAACAAGACAAATACTATTTTACGGCCATGTTAAAAGGCACAACAGCCTAGTAAAAGTAATTTTGGAGGCAAAAATACAAAGTAAAAGTGGCAGAGGCTGACCAAGACTAACATGGACGAGTAACATCAAAAGATGGACAAATCAGACTATGACAACCTGCACAATCAAAGCAAGAGACACGAGTAGAATGACGCTCCATGGTAACCAACCTTCGTTGCGGAGATGATACTCGATGGTGATGATGATGATGATGATGAATCTACGTATTTACAACATTTATCTTTACCTGTGGACTTTGATAATTGTTACGATCGTGTGTTACCTGGAATAAGTTGAAGTTTGGTTAATGTTGTAAAGCTCATATCGAATAAACTGTTATCAATTCATGTCTAGTAAACTGTTCTCCCTTGTCTAGTAAACTGTTCCCCATGTCGAGTAAACTGGTGTCAAAGTCGAGTAAAGTGGTGTCAAAGTCAAGTAAACTGATGTCCATGTGGAGTAAACTGTTGTCCACGTCGAGTAAAATGTTCTCCATGTGGAGTAAACTGTTGTCCACGTCGAGTAAAATGTTCTCCATGTGGAGTAAACCGTTGTCCATGTTGAGTAAACCGTTGTCCATGTTGAGTAAACTGTTGTCCACGTCGAGTAAAATGTTCTCCATGTGGAGTAAACCGTTGTCCATGTCGAGTAAATTGTTCTATCGTGCGAAGTAAAGTTTTGTCCATGTCGAGTAAATTGTGCTTTCGTGCGAAGTAAACTTTTGTCCAAGTCGAGTAAACTATTCTCCATGTTGAGTAAAAAGTTCTCTACGTCGTGTAAAATGTTCCCCATGTGAAGTAAATTGTTCTTAATGCCAAGTAAACTGTTCCTAATGTGGAGTAAATGGTTCCTAATGTCAAGTATGATGTTCCTAACGTCGAGTAAACTGTTCCTGATGTCCAATAAATTGTTTATTATGTCGTTTAAATTGTTTATAATGTCGTTTAAATTGTTTATAATGTCAAGTAAACTATTCCTAATGTCAAGTATGATGTTCCTAACGTCGAGTAAACTGTTCCTGATGTCCAATAAATTGTTTAAAATGTCATTTAAACTGTTTATAATGTCTAGTAAACTATTCCTAATGTCAAGTATGCTGTTCCTAACGTCAAGTAAACTGTTCCTAATGGCAAGTAAACTATGCATAATGTCAAGTAAACGGTACTTAATATCAATTAAACTGTTCCTAATGTCAATTAAACTGTTCCTAATGTAAGTAAACGGTTCATAATGTTAAGTAAACGGTTCCTAATGTAAGTAAACGGTCCCTAATGTCATGTTAACGCTTCCTAATGTCAAGTAAACGGTTCCTAATGTCGAGTAAACTATTCATGATGTCGAGTAAATTGTTCCTAATGGCAAGTAAACTGTTCCGCTTGCAAGTAAACGATTCCTAATGTCGAGTAAACTGTTCGTGTTGTCGAGCAAATTATTCCTTATGTCGAGTACATTGTTCCTAATGTCAAGTAAATTGTACCTAATGTCAAGTAAACTGTTCCTAATGTCAAGTAAACTGTTCCTAATGTCAAGTAAACTGTTTCTAATGTCTAGTAAATTGTACCTAATGTCAAGTAAACTGTTCCTAATGTCTAGCAAATTGTACCTAATGTCAAGTAAACTGTTCCTAATGTCTAGTAAATTGTACCTAATGTCAAGTAAACTGTTCCCAATGTCAAGTAAACTGTTCCTAATGTCAAGTACATTGTACCTAATGTCAAGTAAACTGTTCCTAATGTCAAGTAAACTGTTCCTAATGTCAAGTAAAATGTTCCTAATGTCAAGTAAACTGTTCCTAATGTCTAGTAAAGTGTTTTCCATGTCGACTAAACTGTTCTCACTTCACATAAGCTACGTGCGTTCGGTCTCCCTGTAAACTGTGGTCTAGTAGTCTCAAGAAATGTCACCATAAACCTTAGTCTTTGTACCAAGGTAGATATATATATATGATGCACATTACAGAGCACTTATGAGGATCTCCTGCTAATAACCAGCTTCAAGGAGTACCAAAAAAACAAAAGAATATGGAATATAGTAGCAATGTATTTCAAATACAGATTTCACTGTAATAACAATAATATTATGTGTTACACTGTTGCATTTATAGAGACAGTTAACTACACAGGTTTTTCAATTATTTTCTTCTTGATTAAAGGTGCAACTATTTTATTGTTGATGGTCAGTTCTGAAAACAAAAATGTTGAACAACTAACATCAAGATGGTCTGATCAAAGTCTACAAAGATCGCAATATGAATACTAACATAGATAAGTGAAATGTCATGAATGTGGCAAGAAAGGAAAAAGGAAGCACATAACGTGTATAGGACTAACATAAAAGCAAACTAAGGAGGTTAAATACATCGCTATTGTCGAATTATCAAGTGGGGAAAATGTGTGCAGAATTATACCTGCAGATGATGCAAAGCAAAGTAATTAGAAAACTGTCCAGAACATTACAGAGTAATCAAGTAACATAAAAAGCCGTGAAGGAAATCATGCAGTTGAACAGTTTATTTTTTCACAAATTACAAAACAGTTATATCATAACCAAAACAGCAAAGTAAAAAATGTGATGTAACTATTTTATCTTAACAGAAAACATAATCACACACAAATGAAACTGTACAAAACACGTGGATGTTAAAAGCCGCTACACATATTGACACTACACGGATGAGGTGCCAGAGGCAAACACTGAATGTTACACTATTGATATAATCCAAAATATAACATCCGAATGTTATATATATATATATATATACTGTCCAAAAAAAGAAACGCATAGCTACTGATGACCAAATTTTAGGCATAACTTTGACATTCAATAAGTTTATTAATTTAATGACCACAGTGTTCAAATTGCACATAAGAATACCTTAGGGTACTTGCTTTCCATTTACAGTTGTCGTGCATCTGTGTGACAATTTTTTTTAGTCCCATGGGTTCTCACGTTAGTATGGTGTGTGGCCTCCTCTTGCATCGATCAGCGACTGGCATCTCCTTGTCATAGATGCGATCAAATGTCTGATGTGGGCCTGTGGTATGGTTGCCCACTCTTCCTGCAGTGACTGAAACAGATCACGACGATTGGCTGGAGAAACGTTTCGGTGACAAAGACGTCTTTGCAGCTCATCCCATAGATGCTCGATTGGGTTCATGTCTGGAGACAGCGATGGCCAGGGAAGGGTGGGAATGTTGTTGGTAGTCAAGAACTGTGTGGTGAACCGTGCAGAATGGGGTCTGGCGTTGTCCTGTTGAAACACAGACCTCTGCGGTGCCAAAACTGGAACGACATAGGGTGCAAGAATTTCATTGACGTATCGTTGCGCATTCAAGCCTCCTTCAATCTGCACCAATGGACTCCTTCCGTTGAAATTGATCATTCCCCACACCATTACACCTCCACCACCGTGCGGCGGAGCTTCATCAACGCAATTTTGGGCAAAACGTTCATTAGGCCTACGGTATACCCTTCTCCGTCTGTCATGGCGTTGCAACAAAAAGGAAGATTCGTCACTAAACCAGATACGTCTCCATTGATTGTCGATTGTCCAGGGCCGATGCTGGTTGGCCCAAAGAAGTCGATTTTGGCGATGGCGGCGCGTTAAGACAGGTCCTCGGTGAGGTCGTCGTGCCATAAGTCCAGCGTCATGCAGTCTATTCCGGACAGTTTGCTCAGACACACGGCGTCCTGCAAGCAATGACTGCGCACTAGAGGAAGCTGTTGTAAACCTGTTTCTGAGGTGATGAACCCGAATAAAGCGATCTTCAGCTGCTGTTGTCACCCTGGGTCGCCCACTGCGGTGCCGGTCTTCAACTGAGCCAGTGGCATGGAAACGGTGCCAAAGTCGACTGATGGTACTCTGCTGCACGTTTAGATGCCTGGCAACCTGATTTTGACTTTCGCCTGCTTGCAGACGACCGATAGCAATGTTTCGTAAATTTAGCGATAGACGCGCCATAATTGTTTGCTTAAAATTTAAATGAATTTGTTTGTGTAACCTCATCCTCTTATCTTCATTTGCGTGGGAAGTGAGCTGTGTTTACCAAAAAAATCACGATTTTTCCATGAACGCAACGTGAGTTATGTTAAAAAAATGCGTGATTACCAAGGGCAGCTACTGCGTTCTGACTATGCAAAAGAATCTCGAAATTTACGCTTAATCCTTGACCTGTATCTTGTTGACAAATTTTGGTATGGTTTAAGATACCCCGAAAAAATTTTTTTTCTAAAAATATCTAAATAATTAAGCTTGTACAAGCTATGCGTTTCTTTTTTGGACAATATATATCATATGGCCCTTTTCGTCTTGTCAGACGGTCTAGTGGAGGCTTTTGCGTATTTTTTGAGGTATTGTTTTTGCTGAACAGCTTCTCTCGTGGCTAATTCTGCCAATGTTTGACAAACACACGCGGTCACAAAATGAACAGGTCAGGCTCGCTGATCCACAGGGTTTACCATCCTTTTTCATGAGTCTCTTCTCTTCTAAGTCCTGTCTTAGCACAGTCTCAAATGTTGTTATACCTTTCCTTATACATGCTCTCCATGATGTGCGATCACTTGCCAGATGTTGCCAGTCGTTTTCACAGATGGAGAAGTCTTTCAGAGATGATTTGCAGATATCTCTATATCGTAGTTTAGGTCTGCCGATTGATCTGTCTTTTTCCGTGTTTTAGCTCACCATATAGTATTTGCCTAGGAATGCGTTTTTCTTCCATCCGTTGGACATGCCCCAGCCATCTTAGCCTTCGACTTCTGAGCATCGACATGATTGTTAGGGTCTTAGCACTGTCTTACGTTGCAGGACAGTTAAGTTGGTTATTTTGTCTTGCCATTTGATGTGCATTATTTTGCGGAGTCTTTCAGTGTGCTTGTTTTAGTAACTCCAGGGCACATGGTCCTTACGTTCCATGTGCCAATTTTAAACATTGGTAATTTCTTCCTCATTTCACTTTGCCTACTTTGCCTGGGCACAGGATATGGAGATAGTGCTTTACCCAGTCGCACTATCCCCCTCTCGACTTCGTTTCAAGGATTTCCGAAGGAGGGACAAAGTCCATACGTTCGGAATTGAAAGAAGGTGCAGGGGATGCCAGAAAGACGATTAACGCCGTATATATATATATATATATATATATATATATATATATATATATATATATATATATATATATATCATCATCAAGTACCCGGTCTAGTGGCTTAGGTGATCATGTCTCTCCTCAACTTTCGATCTCTGCAGCTATTTGTCATTGTTGTTGACCTTCTGCCAAGTCATTCTCTTAAGCTGTCTGTTACTTTTTCTCTTTGCTTCCCTCTATCTCTTCGTCTCTCAATTGTTCCAGTTGTTACACTATATGCAAGTTGTTCTCTTCTCATTACATGGCAAAAAAATGATGATTGTATCTTCCTAACATTGGAAATTAGCTCTCTTCTTGCTTTAACCTCTCTCAGAACCTCTGCATTACTCTTCTTAGTTGTCCATGGTATTCTCAACATTCTTCTGTAAAACCACATTTCTACAGACTCCAGTGATTTTCTTGTCTGTTGTTCTATTGTCCATGACTTGAATCTATATGTTAAGACTGGCTCTACGTAAAACTTAAGAACTATTTTTCTTGTTTCTATTGCCACAGATGGATTTTGCATAGTATTTCCCTCATTTTTTGGAAAGCTGCTTTTGCCTGAGCCATTCTGCATCCACCTCTTTTGTACATCTTCCATCTGAGGTTAACAAAGTTCCCAAATATTTAAATTCATTTACTTGTTTTAATATTGTTCCACTTGATATATATGTATATATATATATATATATATATATATATATATATATATAGTAAAAATAAAGTAAAGATACCCGTCACGCAAAGTGGCGTATAGGAATTATGGTGTTAGTTACCATACATTTTACAGACATTCAGCACATGATTTATGGGGTATAGTGGTCGATATTACGCCAGTGCCGATTATACTTTACCAGTAAAAAACCGGTATCCATTTAAGGCTGGGTGAACCCGGAAACCGTTGGTTTGGATAGTACCCTAAGTTTTGTCCTTTAATGTCCAGTTTGCTAACCACTGCGCTATTGCGGCTCTCATATATATATATATATATATATATATATATATATATATATATATATATATATATATATATGTATATATATATATGTATATATATATATATATATATATATATATATATATATATATATATATATATATATTATGAAGCAATGGATCTATAGTCCGTTTCATATCTCTTGCCCAACTTTTAAAATCGATATCTTTTTAACCCTTTTTTGTAATTTTTTCAAAATTTGCATGTAAAGTTATAATGATTAGAACCCAACAGGGAATTAATTTCATTTAAAAAGAACATTTGGTTATTATTATTGCTTATTTGATTTATATACATTTATAACGACCCATTGATGTAGTCAAAACTTAGTGTTTACAGTATTTTAATTTAAAAATAGCGAGTAAAAATCCATACACGGTCAAATTTACGATTTTGCACGCTTTAAACGTGAGTTGTCTGACACAATTAGACACTTTTAGAAAACACGAGGCATTGTGTGTTCCATTTCCGTTCATTCATAGGTGTAGACGTGGAACGCTAACATTTATCATGAGTCTTAAAATGAAATTCTGCAGTTTACAAAACATCGCAATAAAAATGTATGACTATTTTTTGCAAAGAGGCTAAACGAGGAAGATTATTTCATTCTTTAGAAAACCCTGAGAATAGGACAAGACACATTGTGGATTTATCTAAACGGTCATTTAATCGCTGGATTCAAGCACGTGACCGTCAATGTTCAAAATATACAAAATCACAAGGAAGAGCAAAAATGTTGGATAATTTCGACAGTGAACTTATTAGAAGTGAAATTCTCAAAATGTTGGGTATGAATGAAACTGTTACAATAAGAAAATTAAAAGTATCGCTGAAAAAGAACAACAGTATTGAAATATCAAAGTCTACATTATGGAGGAATGTGAGAGCTGCAGGCTTTACATTCAGAAAGTATTCAAATGGACGAAACATCATCTGTGAGAAGCCACATATAGTAGTCATGAGAAGCAAGTGGTTAAGTAAAAGAGGTGCGCAAGCAAGGTTATGATATTGTGTACTTGGATGAAACATGGATCAATGCTCACCACACAAACCAAAGGGAATGGCAGTCATCAGATGGAAAGATTAAGAGATAAATACATAGCAGCAAAGGACAGCGCTTGATAATTGCTCATGCAGGTAGTCGACAACATGGACTAATACAGAATGCAGAGCTCATTTTTCTTTCAAAATCCATAGACAATCGGGATTATCACTCTGAGATGAATGGTCACATATTTAGACATTGGTTTGAAAATTCTGTTCTCCCATCACTAGATCGACCATCTTGCCTAATAATGGACAATGCAGCGTACCACAACATTGTTGCACTTGAAGATAAAGTCCCGACGTCATCCAGTACAAAAGATGCTTTTAAGATATGGCTCACAAAGGAGCACATACAATTTAATAACATGTACTTAAAACCTGAATTACTATCTCTAGTAAAGCAAAAACAGAGGACAAAGATTTTTCAAATAGATAAGATTATCCAAGAGCACGGTCATATAAGTTTGAGGCTGCCACCTTACCATGCTCATTTAAATCCAATAGAACTAATCTGGGCAAAATTAAACGGACAAGTGGCAGATGCAAATACAACATTCAAAATATGCGATGTAAAGACTCTTGCTAATCTCGCTTTATTAAATATAGACAAAGATTATTGGGCTAAATGTGAAGACCACGTCTTAAAACAGGAAAAGGAATATTGGAAAAATGATGGTTTGTGGAATGTTCAACCCCAAACAGTTATTAATCTTTTAGACTCGTCTGATTCAAAATGAAAGTATATTGTCCCCACAATGTTGGCCCCTATATTACCTTAAATTAGTCCTTTTCAGGACCACATGACTATGACAATTGGACATACAGGTATACCTTGATATTATCGTCCGTCCTCGAACTGAGCAGACAATAATTCTCCTGGTGTTTTGTTTTATCCAGTTATTTCCCTATTACGGCCACGCCTTTACCTAGTGAAAATTAATCGTAGACCAGCAACTACGGTAATTTATATTCTTTAGGGCTTCACAATTTACAATTTTGACAAACATCAAAGGAATATCGCCGCTTTAAGAAAACTGCAGCTGCAAGATATTTGTTAAATATACATTTAAAGGGTCTTTTGCATTCTAATAACATTTGGAAAATTTCAAAAGTATTTAACAAACGGTTAGAGAGTAATAGCGTTTTGAAGTTGGGCACATGATTTGAAACGAGCTATAATGATTTATTCGACCTTTCACCCACCTAATTATGATTACGTTGATATTAGACATCCGTTTGTTGTTGCTATATATCACTTACATAGCACTTTTGAATCATTTCTTGATATTACTAAATCTATATCTTTTATCTGCAACACTGTTTGTCTTACTAATTGGTAATGTATAACCACCGAGTTATTACAATTTTCCTTTAAGGGGCCATACATTTATGTCATTCATTCCTACCATTACTAGATTTATAGGTCGGACTGTATAACTGTGGAACCATTGATATCGATGGTTATACAACTAAACAAATCATCATCATTATCACCAAGTGCCGTCTCCGCATCGAAGGTTGGCCACCATGGAGCGCCATTCTGCTCTGTCTCTTGCTTTGATGAAGCAGATTGTCATAGGTTGACCTATCCATCTTTTGATGGATAGTCGTCAATGTTAGCCTTGGTCTTCCTATGCCTCTTTTACCTTGTATTTTCCCTTCCAATATTACTTTATTAGGCTGATGTGTCTTTTAACATGCCACAAAAATTGCATTTGTCTTGTATTAATTGTGTTTTGTAGTTCTCTATTTATTTTTAGATGTTTTAAAACTTCATCGTTTTTTTTTCTTGTCTTTCCATCCAATTCTACCTATTCTTCTATACAATTCACATTTCAAAGTCTTCAATTTTCTGTTCCTTTATTGAAGGTTGAAATCGTTGCACGCATTTATTATTAATTGTTCGATTGTCTAGCATAATTGTACTTACTTGCAGCCATTTATTCAACACTTCGTAAACCTGAACATATATACGGATTTAATTTTCAATCAATACATCTCTAAATATAATTATATGTTGCTATTTCCAGTTCAAACCTTATTTACTTATTGGATTATTTGGAGTCAACATTATTGCATTCCGAACATGTTCAATAAGTGCTCAGATCCCCTCCCCTGCAAGTCTCGCAGTGTCCAACGACTGACGACTCAATATCTGCGTTGATTAATTAGTCTTCTTACACGCCCACTAAGTTTCTCGCTTCTGGCTGTGCCCATCTTAACTCCCAATATCTTTCATCCGAAGGAGTGACAATCAAATCTAATACATAACGCAATGCAAGTTATACCATGTTTATCACAATGAGTATCATATAACTATACTTATTACATTCATGGCTAAATACATTGTTTCCCTACAACTTGAAGCTAGAAAGCCAGATCCTCACTTCTACGTAAAATATTCAACGACGTATAAGAGTCAATCTCGGAGCCGCGATAGCTCAGTGGTTATTGAACTGGGCTACAAAGGACAAGAGGTTGGGTTCGATCCCAACCGACGGCTTCCGGGTTCACCCAGCTTTAAATGGATACCGGATTTTTTCTGGGAAAGTAAAGCGGCACGGGCGTAAAACCGACCACATTACCCTAAGAATCATATGTTGAAGGTCTGTAAAATGTATGGTCACTAACACCACATTCCCTATACGCAACTTGGCGTGACGGGGGCTCTTTACATTTTTGTAAGAGTCAGTATACGTAATTATATATAAATTATAACATGTGCCCATAGAAGTAAAGTAAAGGGCCCCCGTCACGCCATGTGGCGTATAGGGATTATGGTGTTAGTGACCATAAATATTAAAGACCTTCGACACACGATTTTTGGGGTAATGTGGTCGGTATTACGCCCGTGCCGCTTTACCTAACAAGAAACAAAAAATCAGGTACCTATTAAAGGTTGGGTGAACTCGGAAGCCGTCGTTTGGAATCGAACCCTACCTCTTGTACTTTGTAGTCCAGTGCACTAACCACTGAGCTATCGCGGCTCCCCAACACGTGCCCATGCATGTCTATATTTGCAGAGGGTTTAAAAATAAACAAATGAAATCGATAGAAAGTACGGATAAACACCTTGATCAAATAAAATAAAAGAGAAACGCAAATTTTAATAATATCAAAAATAACATCCACTTAACTCACTCAATTTACAAATTGCTCACTCCAACACCTAGTCATACTCTACTATTAGCCGTTACTGTTTCATCATCATCATTGGGTACCATCTCCGCATCGAAGGTTGGCTACAATGGATCGCTATTCTACTCTGTTTCTTGCTTTGATGGTGCAGGCTGTCAAATGTTGACTTGTCCATCTTTTGATGTTACTCGTCCGTGTTATTCTTTTAGTCTGTCTCTGTATCTTTTACCTTGTATTTTCTCTTCCAATATTACTTTTCTTGTAGGCTGTTGTGTCTTTTAAAATGCCCCAAAAATGTCATTTGTCTTGTTCTAGTTGTGTTTAGTAGTTCTCTTCTCATGTATAATTGTTTTAAAACATCATCGTTTGTTTTCTTTTCTTTCCATCCAATTATAACTATTCTTCTATAAATTCACATTTCAAAGGCTTCAATTATCTGTTTTGTTTTCTTATCTAATGTCCGTGTTTCTGCAACATATTGGAATATTGAGAAGATGTAACATTTTGTTATTCTTTGTGCTACTGTTTACCGAAATAGAAATGAACACAAAAACAATCCCTAATGTCATTTTCTGACAGAGTAAATAATGTGGAGTATACCTGAGGTAACTAACATGTATTAAAGTAACACATATATATATATATATATATATATATATATATATATATATATATATATATATATATATATATATATTCTAAGATGCCTTACATAGCATTTCCTTTAATAAAATAATATTTCAAACATCCACATTTTCTATCACGGCAGTCACGCCGGCAAGCATAATTATTTTTCTTTTCCTAACGCAGTGAAGTTTATATAATTGGGGAGTGGACGAGGGTAGACCTGGTAGGTCTCGAGGCAAGACTCCGGTTTCGAGACAGAGTGGTTGAAATCCCGGCTGAATAATTTGGGATTTTTGTGTGTAATTTCTCTCTCTGTCAACCAGCCCTGGTCTCTGCAGCGAGGCCCGGTTTGAAACGTCAATTACTTAACGACGAAAAAAAATATGAGTACCTCTGAAGACGAAGTTATCTGCCTGTGAGACGAGGGACCTCTGTGCGCACGATCTGAAGGGTATAACGAATTAACACGCAACATTCAGTTCCTAGTCTCTAGGGACTTCCCTAAAGGTGAACGCTGGGAAACGCAAATATATATATATATATACTTGTAATGTAGGCAAAATGAATTGAATTGCATTCGCCTTGTAATTAAGCTACTTTGCTTCCCTCTATTTCTTCGTCCCTCTATGTTTCCAGTTGTTACAACATATTCCAGTTGTTCTCTCCTCTTCACATGGCCAACAAATGATGATTGTTTCTTCCTAATATTGGACATCAGTTCTCTTCTTGCTTTGTCCTCTCTCAGAATATCTTCATTCCTCTTCTTAGCTGTCCATGGTACTCTCGACATTCTTCTGTAAAACCACATTTCTACAGACTCCAGTGATTTTCTTGTCTGTTGTCCTATAGTCCTTGATTCGCATCCATATTTTAAGACTGGCTGTACGAAACATTTAAGAACTATTTTTCTTGTTTCTATTGTCAAAAATGGATTGCATAGTATCCATAATTATATAGATACAATGTAAACAAAAAATACAATATATGCACATTAAATATACACTTTATTTGAGAGCGCCTTCGGCTTTCGTAAGTTAGTTGTTTACCAATCAGGAGGCTTAGTTCACGGCCAGTTTACTTTAACTCTCATCGACTCTCCCAAACTCTGTAATTGTACCACACTACACGTGAATAACTACCACAATGAGTCCACTATGTTCATTTTGTAGTTTCCAGTTATATCTATACACATCTATCACCAGAAATCTTTATTGAAAGCGAGATTGTCCATCACACATTTACATGCGTCTGAAGTGTATGGGTTAAGTGTGTTGTTAAATGCTGCAGATGGCTGAAGACAAGATTATTTAAAAGTTGGATTCGGCATAACGATTTTATGATAAATATTTTATGTGGTGTGCTTTATGACTTGGATTTATGTGTTTAATGTGTATAATTTGTTTTTGTTATTCCTCCTGAATGCTTTTCCAGAAACATTGTTGATTGTTTTGTCTTTTCATTAGTTTAGCTATTTCATATCATGTCATGTTTATGTTAAGTTTCCAGCCTGGAGGGCATGTCATCAAGGAGAACAGGATATAATCATGGGCTTACACAATTACGGACACTCACAATAAACATTGAAGCTGATTATCGCTTTATAGACTTGAATAACAAATATCTATGAATCAGATAACAATTTATGATAAGTTTAAGACGATCTTCGGCAATTAATATTTTCACATCTTTTCATTTTGTTGTAAACATATTGGCAAAATTGTAGTTTTAGTGAAAACACATCATGTGGAAATTTTAGTTCAGTTAACATATATTACACAAGTGTCAAACGTTATGACTAGCAGATTAAGAAATAATGGTTAATGCGTTGCATTTCGATGTTTACATGTAAAATTACAGACAACTTTCGCCATTGCTATTTCAGAAGATTCATAGAGTCATTGCAGAAGTCAAAAATACGTACAGTCACCTTTGTCTATGTCCCAGGACATGCGGGAATACGGGGAAATGAAAGAGCAGATAGGCTGGTTAGCTTCGCTGTCGTTGAGGACGGCCAACCAATGGATCGGGCGGACATTATCACTGCTCTCCGAGATGTGGGAAGATCACAGGACTTCGACAAACACAAATCCACGTCACTTCTTATGATGGTAGAGATGGGAGTTAAGATGGGCACAGGCAGAAATGAGAAACTTATTAAGTGTGTAAGAATACTTATCAACCAACGGAGAAGTGGAGTCGTCAGTCGCTGGACACTGCGGGACTTGCTGAGGAGGGGATCTGAGCACCTATGGACATGTTCGGAGTGAAATGATGATGACCCGCGAATAATTCAATAACTCCGTTATTATTGCGTGGTAACATGAATGACAAATCTGTTATTTAACAATCGAGAACATCGACATCGTTTCAATACTTCACTCATCGCTTTGTAAAAATAGGTAAAAGGATAGGACAGCCTATTCACATCTTATAATATGTGTTTACCATCAACTACAACGTTTTTATGTTTAGATATTGCTTACCTTCTCCATATGCATTATCTTTTTGCCTTCTGCGTTAATAAACTAGGAATACAGAACGTGCATGATTAGGAAACAATTAAAAAGTGAATGTATTCAATCAAAATGTCAGTCAAATGTGGAATCTAATCGTTGATTAAGAAAAAAGGAAACGAAGAGAGAGCTAACAGCGTACATATAGAGATGATAAAGGCACTACGAGATGTTGGCTTTGAGTGATTACAGACATATGCAACGACACATACCATACAGGATACATACCAAATTAACTACAAACATCAACTTTCACTGCATTGCCTAAAAGGAATGGTACTGTTGAATACAATGGCTTTGGAACAGTAAGCCTAATAAACCATGTTACAAAAATATTGCTAAAAGTTAAACAAGGAAGGATTCAGAATAAAATCAATACTGAATAAGATGATCAGAAATGAGGATTTAGAAAAAAAAAAATAACGGGACAAAAGAAGCCATGTTCTCCATGGAACATTAATCGAAAAGTACACAGAAGTAAACAAACCAATATATGCCTGCTTCATAGACTACACCACAGCTTTTAACAGCATACACCGCGCACAGCTCATAGAATGCATACAAGAGATACATTTAGATAACATGCACATAATAATAATATGTAATTTATACTGGGAGAAAATAGCAATAAAAAAAATAACAAAGATAACTCTACACCTATTGGTATAAAAAGAGGAGTAAGACAAGTGTGCATCCTATCACCAAGTTTGTTCAATCTGTACACTGAGCATATCGTGAAAAACATCACATAGATTCCAGACTTAAACATTAATGGAAAGGTAATCAATATTTATAATTCGGCAATTGCTGATATATTTAAATGATTTAAGCGACAGTCTAGTTGTGAAATTATGTGTTGCTATTCCAAATGGACTACCACGGATAAGGGGTAGGGATCGATCCCAACCGACGGCTTCCGGGTTCACCCAGCCTTAAATGGGTACCGGATTTTTTTTCTGGGAAAGTAAAGCAGCACGGGCGTAATACTGACCACATTACCCCAAAAATCATGTGCTAAAGGTCTGTAAAATATAGGGTCACTAACACCATATTTCCCTATACGCCACTTGGCGTGACGGGGGTACTTTACTTTTTTACTTATTCCCCGTTTGGTGTATGTTTTACTTCTGATGTGTGGATGAACTGTGATTACCGATATTTAAGTGGGATATGATTTATTCTTCTTTGGGTCGTGTGTTCGCGGTTTCGATAGGCAAGCACATGGCTCGACAAAAATGTTGCCGGCAAGCCAGGTATGTTCAACCCGTATGTGAAAAGTCTGTGACGGTGGATGGGGCGGATGAATCAGAAATTATCAACGGCCCAGAAAGCGAAAACAGCAAAGTGTGTGGTACACATATGGCAAATTCAGAACACGAAAGGCAAATATGGCAGACCACCGTGAACGAGATTGCAGCCTCATCACGCACTAGTCCAGAGGAAGCCATGGAGAAGAATTGGAACTTATATCGGAGGAAAGCTCGTAAAATAAGAACTTCGAATGTTAGGACTCTATTTCAAGAAGAGAAATTGGAAAATCTGATTCACGAAGCAGAACGAATAAATATAGATATTTTAGGCATGTCAGAGACAAGATGGAGAAAATGTGGGTACATAGAGGACGAAAATATACATTTATATACTCAGGAAATACAACAGAACATCAAAGGGGTGGTAGGAATACTGATAAAAAGAGAGGTACAAAAATATATAAGTAATCACAGGACATACAGTGATAGGATATTACTACGCAAGTTGAAAGCAAAACCATTCGACATAGCAATAATACAGACATATGCACCTACTCAAGACTACACAGATAAACAAATACAGGCATACTATGAAGACTTAAATACAATTATGAAGCAAATGAAATCTTCAGACATCTTGTTTGTAATGGGTGACATGAACACTAAAGTAGGAAAAGTTAGATGTAAGACCATTATAGGAAATCGTGGTCTAGGAAAAAGAAATGACAGAGGAAAAAGATTAATACAATTATATATTTAGAAAAACAGGATGATAATATGTAACACCTACTTTGAGCAAGAGAAAAGAAACTATACACATGGAAAAGCCATGGAGATAAGAAGAGGAATCAAATAGATTACATAATGATAAAAGAAAGGTTCCGTAACAGCGTAAAGAAAGCCAAAACCTACCCAGGAGTAGATATTAATTCAGATCACAATCATGTAATGATTAAAATGAAATTCAAACTAAAGAGAAACAAGAAAAAGTCTAATTCATCAACAAATCCACCAGATACAACATCTTTAAATCAAAAAGATATTAAAGTTACCTATACAATGCAAGTAAAGAACACGTACTAGAAGCTGCTAGAAGAAGGAATTTGAACAATAGAGAAGAGAAAATCATGATGAAAAAGTAACAACCAAATGGCAATGCATAAATAAAAGCATACAAGAAACCTGCGACACCTCACCCAAAAGAGAAAAGAACAAAAAACAAAAATGGATAGCTAACACCATCTTAGAAAGAAATGGAAGAAAGGAGACAAGCGAAGAACACTGCCCAATACAATAAAATAGATAATGAGATATGCAAAATGTTCAAAAAGGCAAAAGAAGACTGGCTCAACCAAAAATGTACAGAAATAGAAACTATGGAAAGCAAACAAGACTTAAGAGGAATGCGCACATAAATAAAGAGAATGGATAATAAAAATTAAAAAAAGCCACAGAAGGTGGATGCATTGCAGACAAAAAAGGAAAATTGCTAACAGACATTAATGATACTATAGATAAATGGCAGGAATATATAACATAACTATTTCAGGATCAAAGGGACAAGAAACCAGTTATACCATGTTTATCAGGCTATAAAATCTGAGGTGGAAAAAGCTATAAAAACAATGAAAAAGGGAAAAGCATCAGTACCTGACAGTATACAGATAGAGGTGATACAGGCACTAGAAGAATTTGGCATTGAAGTGATTACAGACATATGCAACGACATATATCACACGATATATACCAAATTAACTAAAAACATCAACTTTCATTGCATTGCCTAAAAAGAATGGTGCAGTTGGATGCAGTGACTTTAGAACAATAAGCCTGATGAGCCATGTTACAAAAATCTTTCTAAAAGTTAAACAAGGAAGGATACCGAATAAAATCAATACTGAATTAGATGAGCAGCAATTTGGATTTAGACAAAAAATAGCAGGACAAAAGAAGCCATATTCTGCATGAGACCATTAATCGAAAAATACACAGAAGTAATCAAACCAATGTATGCCTGCTTCATTGACTACACCAAAGCTTTTGATAGAGTACACCACAAACAACTTATAGAATGCCTAAAAGAGATACATCTAGATGACATGGACATACGACTAATATGTCATCTATACTGGCAGCAAACAGCAATAATAAAATATAACAAAGAGAACTCTACACCCATTGATATAAAAAGAGGAGTAAGACAGGGATGCATCCTATTACCAAGCTTGTTCAATCTATACACTGAGCAAATTAAAAAAAAAACATCATAGAGATGACAGGCCTACAAATTAATGGAAAGATAATCAATAACCTCAGATACGCTGACGATACTGTACTACTAGCAGAAAATCCTAAAGACCTACAACAATTGCTTAATGTGATAAACTTAACAAGCAAAAAAATATGGACTAGAAATGAATATCAAAAAGACTAAAACTATGATCATAAACAAAGAAAATTATCAAGACCTACAATTAAATATCACAGTTGAGGGAATACATCTGGAGACAGTGCAGAGCTACAACTATCTGGGGCATACTATAACCAATGATGGAAAATGTAAAATTGAAATAAACAAAAGAATAGGTATGGCAAAAGTAATTTTAATGTCATGAAAATTATACTAACAACAAAACAAATATCAGCAGGGCTGAAACTAAGAATGCCAAAATGTTACATCTTCTTAATATCCCTGTATGTTGCAGAAACATTTACATTAGACAAGATAATATAACAGAAAATTGAAGCCTTTGAAATGTGGATTTACAGAAGAATATGTACAATTGGATGAAAAGAAAAGATAACAAACGATGAAGTTCTAAAACAGCTGAAAATAAAAAGATAACTACTAAATACAATTAATACAAGACAAATGAAATTTGTGGGTTATGTTAAAAGACACAACATCCTAATAAAAGTAATATTGGTAAGGAAAATACAAGGTAAAAGAGGTAAAGACAGACCAAGACTAAGATTGGCGAGTAACATCAAAAGATAGACAAATCAGCCTGCACCATCAAAGCAAGAAACAGAGTGGAATAGCGATCCATGGTCGCCTACCTTCGTTGCAGAGATAGCACTCGTTGATGATGATGATGATGAAATGTTATATAGAGCCAGTCTTAATATATGGATGTGAATCATGGACAATAGGGCAACAGACAAGAAAATTACTGAATGATGTAGAAATGTGGTTTTACAGAAGAATGTTTAGAATACCATGGACAACTAAAAAGAGTAATGAGAATGTTCTGAAAGAGGTCAAAGCAAAAAAGAGAGCTAATTTCGAATATTAGAAACAATTATCATTTTTTGGCCATGTAATGAGAAGAGAACAACTGGAATATATTGTAACAACTGGAAAAATTGAGGACGAAGAGATAGAGGGAAGCAAAGAGAAAAAATACCAGACAGTTTAAGAGATTGGCTTGGCAGAAGGTCAACAACAGAAATGATATAGAATTGTCGAGATTGAAAGTTGTGGAGAGACATGATCACCTACGCCAGAAGGTCTGGTACTTGATGATGATGATGAGCTTTAATTACTTTTTGTTAATTTCTCAAATATATAGTATATATATGTCATCATTGTATTATATATCCACTCTAATTCCTGATCATTCTACTTACTGTCAGATATTTTGTTGGACCTATAAAACTACGAAACTGAAAACACATGACGGTTTTGATAAAAAGAGGGAAAAAAATGCATTTCTACTAACACATATATGTGTAATGTGCCTTAACCTCTTAACACTCAATAGAATATAAGTCTGTTCCATTTCTGTCAGGATCCTGGTATATATACTATCCCACACATTTTTCTCACTGAAAGAAGGAAGAATATTTTTTTTTCTTTTCCTAGAGCAATGTAGAACAATTTCCATAGTTTTGATTCTAAGTGTGGACTCTGACATATCTGGCGCTAAATGGAATCACAGAGCTTCGGAACAACGATCTCCACAGTTGAATTAAATAACAAAGAATGTTCACAGTTAAATTAAGTAACACATAATGTTCACAATTAAATTGAGTAACAAAGAATGTACATAATTAAATTAGGTAGTATAAAAAATGTTAACAATTAAATTAAGTAACAAAGAGTGTACATAATTAAATTAGGTAGTATAAAAAATGTTAACAATTAAATTAAGTAACAAAGACTGTCCACAATTTAATAAAATAACAAGACTGTCCACAATTCAATTAAATAATACTGAATGTTCACAATAAAATTAAGCAACAAAGAATGTTCAAAAATAAATTAAGCAATAACGAGTACATTTTGCATCTAATGGATACAAGAAGAAGAAATAAAGAAAATAAAAATAAGTATACGATATGAAATAAATAACTCGTAATAAAATGCAATGAAGCAAAGGAAGCATGGCTAAAAGAGAGATGCAAAGAGATTGAAATGCAACAAAAAGGAGATGCGAAAGTTATATACAAACAAGGTGAAGAATTAACAGGAAGAAAATCGCAATCAAAATCTGGATGTTTAAGATCAAAGGAATGATATATGTTGATTGAACAAAAAAATCAAAAGGGTACGATGGACAGAATACATTAACGATGTTTACAGCGATGAGCTACCATACGTAAATATTAAGGCTAATGGAGAAGGACAAGAAATTCTCAAAGAAGAAGCGGAAAACCTCTTGCGCAATATGAAAGCCGGAAAAGCTCTTGGATCCGATAATATAACTAAAGAATAGTTTGAAGTCATGGGTGATTTTAGAATATAAATAATACCAAAAATATTGAATGATATCTACAACAGCGGGTATATACCAGACGACCTACTCAAATCAATAGTTATAGTCCTACCAAAGAAATCTGATGCGATTGAATGCGATGATCATTGCAAAATATGCCTTATCAGTCACATGACTAAGATATTACTTGCGAAACAAAATCAGTTTTGAAATTAGTGATGAACAGTGTGGTTTTGTTAAGAGGTAAAGGAACGAGCAATGTCATATACATCATAATATCCTTAGTAGAAAGAGGCGCATATGTGAAAACATATATATACCTATGTTTCATAGATAATACCAAAGCATTTGACAAAGTAAAGCATTAAAGAAATAGTCAAAATTTTAGAAAGCATAAACGTAGACAGCAAAGATCTAAGAATAAAAAGAACATGTACTGGCAACAGACAGCGGCCATAAGAAAAGTAAATCAATTGGGAATGTTACAACAAATAAAACAGGGTGTCAGGCAAGTTTGTGTGATGTCCCAAGAGTTGTTTAATATGTATAGTGAGGTTATTTTAAGACCCATAAGATACATGCCTGGATTAACAATCGGAGGAGTAACAATCATAATATACATAATCTAAGGTATCCTGATGATATAGTCTTAATCACTAAGAGTGGAAATGGGTTACACAAAATGCTAGACATTATAGTGAAAAAAGCAAAAAAAGGACTCAGCCTTAAGAGCAAAAGACAGAAGTAATGACAACAACTAAGAAAAAAATCACTTCAGTGCAAAATAAAGACTAGTGGATCAATATTAACGCAAGTAAATGAATTTAAATAGTTGGTAACTTTCTTAACCTCAAACGGAATATGTACAACATAGGTGAGATGCAGAATGGCTCAGGCAAAAGCAGCTTTCCAAAAAATGAATAAACTATGCAATCCATTTTTGAAAATAGAAAGAAGAAAAAGAGTTCTTAAATGTAGAGCCAGTCTTAACATATGGTTGTGAATCATGGACAGTAAGACAACCGACAAGGAAACCACTGCAGTCTGTAGAAATGTTGTTTTACAGAAGAATGTTGAGAATACCAAGGACAGCTAAGAAGAGTAATGAAGACGTTCTGAAAGAGGCCAATCCCATATCAACAATATACATTTTAAAATAGAATAACAAAAATTGTTCACAATTAAATTACGTAACAAAGATAATCTAATATATGAAATTGAAATGTAAACATGATATTAAGAAAGTAGTATAAGTAAAAGTTGCCTCCTTGCCTTCTTAGGTGTATGCGGAACACGGTGTTATTGACCATATTTGTCCATGACTATGACACACATATGGGTGATATGGTCGATTTCACACCAAATTACCTTTACTTCCAAGAATATTCTATGGTACCTATTTTTAGATGTCTGACTGACCCGAGAGTCTTGTAGGTTTGAAAAATAGAACCCGCCATTTTTTGAATCGAACCTAGACACGTATGATAAAAAAACGAGAAAACTAACCACTGAGGCAACTGATATTAACGAATGAAGGGAAAAAAGATCAAATGTTTTTTTTTCTCGAAATAATTCAATGTAAATACGTATTACTACTAAAAGCGATGAAATACTTGTCGCTTTTTGTCGTGCAATGAGAAAGGAGAGATCTAGTATACACGTTAAAAACTGGAAATTTGAGGACAATTTTGGAACAAGAAATAGAGCGAAGAGGTGTTCAGTGTTATAAGAAAACTAATTGCTTGACGTAAGTTATTTACATACCATACACACTCCGTGTCACATACACTCTCTAATGTGAACTGCTTCGTCAAATCAGCCGCAGTTTTATCTCTTTAGGGAATCTGCACCGTGTTCGTTCGTTGTAGTCTGCATTGCTAAAGTAATCAGGTATTTAAGGGTGCTGCCATTGTTGTGTGTGCTACGCAATCATCATGGCTCATCGTATATCCCAAGACCGGCCATACACTAATCTTACGGTCTGTTGTTTGATGTGCGACGGGGATAATCTGACGACTAACTGTGTTTTATACGTTCGGATTTGGAGTCAAAAACGATGTCTTCACATCAGCAAGCGCTATACATTTTAAACAAATTTGACGATCATCATTTTCGGGAGGACGTAAACTTTTGGTCCATATGGTGGATAGCCGACAGGAATCATTGAAGGCTATGTATGAAAGTGTTCCTTATTGCAGTTTCCTCATATTCCAAGTCCGGCTTGTTGCAAGAGCTACTGTGTTAGGTGCTCTGTGCACACCGTGAGCTGTGTGTTTCATCCGATTTTTATCTTGTTTGGATATTCTAATTGTTTACGGTGAATAGTGATATCTTATGACAGGGAACAGTTGGCTGTGTTCACTTTCTGTGATGTTTTGCCTTATGTCTTTTGGCATGTGCTGAGGCTGCTATGATGGGGACTACATCTACCCTTCTTTGTTTTGGAGATGAGATAGTAATTCGGATTCCACTGGCATGGGCGGTTGAGCAATTATGGATGTTAATTCGTTTGCAGTGATACCGGAGCTTTCCATAACCAAAGCACTAAAGAACCACAGAAAATTAAACAATAGGAAGTGAACAGTTACATTCATCATCATCAGGTGCAATGCCTGCTGGCCAAGGAGAGCATGCTCTGCACAACGTTCGATCTCGATAGTTATTTATCATTTATGTTGTTGACCTTGTGCCAACCCGTTCACTTAAGCTGTCTTGTATCAATTCTCTCTGCTTCCCTCGATCTCTTTCTCCCTCAATTTTTCCAGTTAAATGTGCAGACAAGCGTGTCACGTATGGCATCAAGGAAGATAACTGTTGTAATTATAAAGTGACGAACAATGTATACTTGAATCATACAAGGTTGTTTTCTTACTTTTTCAATTCTACGATGAGATGTCAAGCCCGATGTCTATGTCGAATAGTGGCCGGTCCATTTAGAAAAAGACATACAGGGAATTTACATGTGATGAAAGAAACAAACAGTCGCAGCCATTTCCTGCTCGTTCAGCTACAGGAAACGTGGCTTGATAAGTTAGTGCACAAAGTTGATTGAAAGCAGACTGCAAATGTTTGCTCGAAATATTGTCAGACTGCCAACACTAGACGAGCACAAAAGAAGAAATAACTGGACACGACAAATTTCTCCTCGGAAAATAAATTAATGTTCTTGTATTTAATCATTCTCATTTATTTCCTTAGAGACATACACTAACAAATTATCGATCATTCCAGTAGTCATGTGTCAGAACGTTAGAGACACGGCCGAAATAATATCCGTTTTGTACTTTTTATTCAAAAAGAAGCCCAAATGGCGCAAACATGGAAATGTACTAATATCTGAAAATAAGTGATATAAGTCCGTATATCATCAAACAGATCACCATATATATATATATATATATATATATATATATATATATATATATATATATATATATATATATATACATATATATATATATATATAACCATTGAGGGCCGTCTCCGCATCGAAGGTTGGCTACCATGGAGCGCAATTCCACTCTCTTGTTTTGATGGTGCAGATTGTCATAGGCTCACCTGTCCATCTTTTGATGTTACTAGCCCTAGTTAGTCTTGGTCTGACTCTGCCTCTTTTACCTTGTATTTTCCCTTCCAGTATTTCTTGTATTAGGCTGTTTTGTCTTTTAACATGACCCACCAATTTCATTTGTCTTGCTCTAATTGTGTTTAGTAGTTCTCTTTTCATTTTTAGTTATTTTAAAACTGCCTAGTTTGTTTTCTTTTCCTTCAATCCATTTCTACCTATTCTTTTATAAATCCACATTTTAAAGGCGTCATTTTTCTGTTCTGTTTTCTGGTCAAATGCTCATGTTTCTGCATCATACAGTAATATTGAGAAAATGTATCATTTTGCTATTCTTAGTTTTAGCCCAAGTGTTAATTGTTTTATTCTTATTATATTTTTCATGGCATTGAAATTACTTTTTGAAATAACTATTATTTTATTTATTTCAGTTGTGCATTTTCCATCACTTGTTATAGTATGTCCAAGGTAGGTGTAGTTCTGAACTGTCTCTATATGTATTCTTTCAACTTGTATATTTAATTGTAGGTCTTGAGAATGTTCTTTGTTTATGATCATAGTTTTATTCTTTTTGATATTTATATATATTTCGATATGTATATACATTTCTGCGATCAAATCTCAAACATAGTAGGATTCCAGACTTTCCCATGTAGTCATCTGTCTGTTTAAGTGATTCGATTGCCCCATATAGTTTCTCTTCCAGGGAGGTGGCTGTGGACCACATTGCTCTTCTCAGGTCTGTGTACTGGAGACAATCCTGTAGAACATGTTTTGTAGTCATATTGTCCAGTGTACAGTGGCATAGGCTGGTTGAAGCTATTTTGAATTTGGTGAACATGTGATTTCTCATTCTATTGTGGCCAGTGCATAGGCGAAGTATGATGACTTGATCCCTCCTTGATAGTTGGTGGTAACTGTCCCTCTCGTTATGTTTTAGGTGTTCTCGTTTCCATTTTTCATGGTACTTTCCTTTTCATGGTGTATTTGGCTTCATCATAAATGACCTGATGATTCTCTTGTGGTAATCTCCCTCCCTCTTTAGCGAATTTGTCTGCGCGTTCGTTCCCGCGTATATTACAGTGTGATGGTATCAATTGAACACCTGAATTGAATTGAATACTCTCTGGAAGTTATTGCATATATATATAACTAATATAAATAAAATAAAATAGTATATGACTTTATATATATATATACAGTAAAGTCTCGATTATCCGGAATGCTCGGGGAAGAACCCATTCTGGATAATTGAATTTTTTCTGGATAATCGAGAGTAAGAAAACCAAACTCAAAATTTATGAAAAAACAACTTATTGAAAAATTGCAATGCTCAGAAATATTTAAATTCGTGTGAAATTCGCGAGCTTTCTCTATCAACATGGGTCCTGATATTGGCATTCCTTTTCTTCCTCTTTCTAAAAACCACACATAAAGGACGTCGTCGAGTTTTTCAAATTTTGGCCGTTTCATACTTCGTCTCTGGTGTATATTGTTGCTGCTTTCAGACTCCGACGCAAACTTAAACAACTCATCTTTTTGATTTCGTATGTCATATAATGTTGAAGAGGCTATGCCAAATTCAGTCATCAAAACGTTGCGATTAACGCCTTTTTCAAGTCTACTAGCGATTTCAATCTTCTGGTTCAGTGTCAATACAGTTCGCTTGCGTTTACCTTTGCGGGAAATTGAGGTGTGGTTTGCACTCGCAGAGGCCATTATTTAACACAAAAATGTATTCCGTTAAAAAGTATGCACACATGCGTTTATAGCATATCATGTATAATTTATACTGATGGAACGAATTTCAGCTTGCACAAATGTCTGAGACAAACTAACGTCAAACTCTGTATCTTACTCTTTTTGAATTTCCAGTCGGTAATTTTTGAACCCCTCCCCCTTTCTTCTCACCATCTCTATGTCACTGCACGCCGGCTGCTCAACCTTTGATTTATAATCATCAAAGTTATGGACTCTTCAATTTTCACAAACAATACGTCTGCTTCTAATGTTCGGTCAGACTGTCAAACGCCATATTTTTGACAAATTCATGACCAACTTTAGATCTAAAGCAGGTTATGAGAAAATTAAGCAAATTTGTAAAATCATGTAGATAAGTGTTTTTGGCACGACTAAGATTTCCCGACAAAAACATTTAGTCGGGGGAAAAAGTGAAGATATAGACTGTCTGTCGCTTTTACTTGGAATATTTGGAGACACAATGTCTGGATTGAATAAAATATGTTCGCTCCTATTTGAAGTATATTACTGTAAATACACTATTGTAAACGCAATATTGTGTAATGATAGAGCCTGTAGAAGTAAGCGCAGCGCACAAACCGTGTTGTAGCGTTTTCGATTTCCGGATAAAGGCATTTAATTTAACTGAACAAAACATGATTCAAGCTTTCTCCCTATAATAATTAAAAAAAAAAAAAAGTCCGTTAAATTGAGAATTCCGGATTATTGAGTACCGCATAATCGAGACTTTACTGTATATATATATATATATATATATATATATATATATATATATATATATATATATATATATATATTCACAATATATGAAAACTATTCAATTATAATCGTTTCTTATCGACATCAACATCATTGCTGATGACATTACTTACGGTTTTTAAAAGCTGCCAAAACTGAAAAAAATAATATTTGAGATTTCAAAAATAAGAATATTGTTTTTTGTATAAGTAATGATTGCAATCATTAGTCTTTCAGGTTAGCACTTGTTGATAAGTAAGAAACTGTTAACGTGAACCAATCTTTCACCAAATACATAGTTTATGTTATCAATCTACATAACAAACCATCGTCATTTCTAAACCAAAAACAAGGAGAGTAAGACGTTTTACGCGGCCTTTATTCTCTGATCATATAACCCCCCCCCCTTTTTTCCACTCTCGCACCCAGAAATAGGAAAATACTTAAACTACAGTTTCAATGTTTTCATAAGTTGTACCTCATACAGGTGAGATGGACTGTTATTGTCATTCTCAGTTGTTGAACATATAACTTACATCCAGTATGCGTCTATTTCCTTGATGAATCTAAGAAAATCCAAATAATTGCTTTAAATCGCAAGCACAAATCTCATTTTGTTTAGAATAGTTTAATTTGGTCGACAGGTAATCGTTATTGCACATGGAACAAGTCCATAAGTTATCAGATCTCTTTCAAAGAACATCCATTAACGTGTACCAACTATCGAGACCGGTGCTGTTTTGATTTGGATTCCTACGAATCGCTCTCGTCTGACATCTCCAAGCTTGACATGATGTTTCTAAAGCCTGCTCATGGATGCGAATGCGGAGCCATTTTTCGATTTTTATTTTTTTTCGTCCGACCTTACTGAGGGCATTCAGTAGTCCATTGTCTTTCGCACTATACATTAGCTAAACTAGCAAGTATGTCAGTCCGTTCATTACCACTTACACAAGAGTGACATGGTATGGCAATGATACAGACGATTGCTATATTAAGCTTCTCCAGAAATTCTAAGAACGGCCGTCGAGCACAGCCACTTCGTATAATATAGCTCTCTAGAGACTATTAGAACGGTCGTCGACACAGTCACTTCGTATAATATAGCTCTCTAGAGACTATTAGAACGGTCGTCGACACAGTCACTTCGTATAATATAGCTCTCTAGAGACTATTAGAACGGTCGTAGAGCACAGTCACTTCGTATAATATAGCTCTCTAGAGACTATTAGAACGGTCGTCGACACAGTCACTTCGTATAATATAGCTCTCTAGAGACTATTAGAACGGTCGTCGACACAGTCACTTCGTATAATATAGCTCTCTAGAGACTATTAGAACGGTCGTCGACACAGTCACTTCGTATAATATAGCTCTCTAGAGACTATTAGAACGGTCGTCGACACAGTCACTTCGTATAATATAGCTCTCTAGAGACTATTAGAACGGTCGTCGACACAGTCACTTCGTATAATATAGCTCTCTAGAGACTATTAGAACGGTCGTAGAGCACAGTCACTTCGTATAATATAGCTCTCTAGAGACTATTAGAACGGTCGTCGACACAGTCACTTCGTATAATATAGCTCTCTAGAGACTATTAGAACGGTCGTAGAGCACAGTCACTTCGTATAATATAGCTCTCTAGAGACTATAAGAACGGTCGTAGAGCACAGCCACTTCGTATAATATAGCTCTCTAGAGACTATTAGAACGGTCGTCGACACAGTCACTTCGTATAATATAGCTCTCTAGAGACTATTAGAACGGTCGTCGACACAGTCACTTCGTATAATATAGCTCTCTAGAGACTATTAGAACGGTCGTAGAGCACAGTCACTTCGTATAATATAGCTCTCTAGAGACTATTAGAACGGTCGTCGACACAGTCACTTCGTATAATATAGCTCTCTAGAGACTATTAGAACGGTCGTAGAGCACAGTCACTTCGTATAATATAGCTCTCTAGAGACTATTAGAACGGTCGTCGACACAGTCACTTCGTATAATATAGCTCTCTAGAGACTATTAGAACGGTCGTCGACACAGTCACTTCGTATAATATAGCTCTCTAGAGACTATTAGAACGGTCGTCGACACAGTCACTTCGTATAATATAGCTCTCTAGAGACTATTAGAACGGTCGTCGACACAGTCACTTCGTATAATATAGCTCTCTAGAGACTATTAGAACGGTCGTCGACACAGTCACTTCGTATAATATAGCTCTCTAGAGACTATTAGAACGGTCGTAGAGCACAGCCACTTCGTATAATATAGCTCTCTAGAGACTATTAGAACGGTCGTCGACACAGTCACTTCGTATAATATAGCTCTCTAGAGACTATTAAAACGGCCGTCGACACAGTCATTTGGTGTAATAGACCTCTCTAGAGACTATAAGAACGGTCGTCGACACAGTCATTTGGTGTAATAGACCTCTCTAGAGACTATAAGAACGGTCGTCGACACAGTCATTGGGTATAATAGACCTCTCTAGAGACTATAAGAACGGTCGTCGACACAGTCATTTGGTGTAATAGACCTCTCTAGAGACTATTAGAACGGTCGTCGACACAGTCACTTCGTATAATATAGCTCTCTAGAGACTATTAAAACGGTCGTCGACACAGTCACTTCGTATAATAGACCTCTCTAGAGACTATAAGAACGGTCGTCGACACAGTCATTTGGTGTAATAGACCTCTCTAGAGACTATTAAAACGGCCGTCGACACAGTCATTGGGTATAATAGACCTCTCTAGAGACTATAAGAACGGTCGTCGACACAGTCATTTGGTGTAATAGACCTCTCTAGAGACTATTAAAACGGCCGTCGACACAGTCATTGGGTATAATAGACCTCTCTAGAGACTATAAGAACGGTCGTCGACACAGTCATTTGGTGTAATAGACCTCTCTAGAGACTATTAAAACGGCCGTCGACACAGTCATTGGGTATAATAGACCTCTCTAGAGACTATAAGAACGGCCGTCGACACAACAATTTGGTATAATAGACCTCTCTAGAGACTATAAGATCGGCCGTCGACACAACAATTTGGTATAATAGACCTCTCTAGAGACTATAAGATCGGCCGTCAACACAACAATTTGGTATAATAGACCTCTCTAGAGACTATAAGAACGGCCGTCAACACAACCATTTGGTATAATAGACCTCTCTAGAGACTATAAGAACGGCCGTCAACACAACCATTTGGTATAATAGACCTCTCTAGAGACTATAAGAACGGCCGTCAACACAACAATTTGGTGCAATAGACCTCTCTAGAGACTATAAGAACGGCCGTCAACACAACCATTTGGTATAATAGACCTCTCTAGAGACTATAAGATCGGCCGTCGACACAGCAATTTGGTGCAATAGACCTCTCTAGAGACTATAAGAACGGTCGACGACACAGCAATTTGGTGCAATAGACCTCTCTAGAGACTATAAGAACGGCCGTCGACACAGCAATTTGGTGCAATAGACCTCTCTAGAGACTATAAGAACGGTCGACGACACAGCAATTTGGTGCAATAGACCTCTCTAGAGACTATAAGAACGGTCGACGACACAACAATTTGGTGCAATAGACCTCTCTAGAGACTATAAGAACGGCCGTCGACACAACCATTTGGTGCAATAGACCGCTCTAGAGACTATAAGAATGGCCGTCGACACAACAATTTGGTATAATATACCTCTCTAGAGACTCTAAGAACGGGAATCGGAAACAGCCATCTGCGATCTTTTGATCATACTCGTTGAACCACTGAGAAAACACGCATGTGTATGGTTGTGTTTCAAGCCAAGAAAATGCTTTAGTAACAGCCATAACTCCCATCGTTAAACTACTTGTAGTAAATGCGAAAACACCACAGTCTTCCATCGCAGCTCTGCCTCCAATATGAGTCGTGGAGGTAGACGAGAGCTCCGTACGTGCCAAGTAACACAAACATATGTGGCTGCTTCACTCTTAGAAGAGTTCTCGAAAATTAAGGCTTGAACTATTGTCTCAACGATCAGTGTTTTCTGTTATCTACTTTATCTGTACAGTGTGATGACGACGAGGAATGACGTTCTGCACTCTGATGGCACTCGTAACCATTCCTAATCAGCGTCAGATATTATTCTTCCCAGTTCTAATACTTGCTAGCTTGTGACTCTTCTTGTGTAAGCGCAGAGAAAACTAGATATAATGATAAACACTGTTGGAGATCGTGGTTAATTTTCGTTTGTTTGGAGGTCTACAAAGCACATTTACATACCACCTGTTTTGGAGGATGGCCGTAGAAATTTAATAAAGGAGAAATGGGATGATACTGGCTTAAAAAAAAATGAGACATTATAAAATCCAGAGTTACTCCCTTGTAAATCCTCTAGGTCAAAGGCAGCAGCAAAGGTTTCTTTTTCTGCATGAAACCATTATATACACCATGGACAAAGGCCCCACAATTTAAGCAAACCTTTCTTTTCCGAACGTTACCATACGAGGGTATGTGTAAGAAGACACAATCTTTCCAGTTGGTTGGTTAATTTCTTGGAAATTATTTTCTCCAACGATTTATCCACTGTGTACATTCATCGCCATCATCATTGAGTGCCGTCTGTGCATCGATGATTGGCCACCATGTAGCGCCATTCCACTCTGTCTCTTACTTTAATGGTGCAGATTGTCATAGGTTGACTTTTCCATCATTTGATGTTACTCGTCTGTGTTAATTTTGGTCTCCCTCTGCCTCTTTTACCTTGTATTGTCCCTTCCAATATTACTTTTATTAGGTTGCTGTGTCATTTAACATGCCCACTTAATTTCATTTGTCTTGTTCTAATTGTGTTTAGTAGTTCTCTTTTCATTTTTAGTTGTTTTAAAACATCTTCGTTTGTTTTCTTTTCTTTCCATCCAATTCTACCTATTCTTTTATTGATCCACATTTCAAAGGTTTAAATTTTCTGTTCTGTTGTCTGGTCTAATGTACATGTTTCTACACCAAATATGAATATTGCGAAGATGTAACAATTCGTTATTCTTAGTTTTAGCCCTGGTGTTTTGATGTCTGTGTATTAGTCATGACATCAAACTGTGTACATTGTACATTGTAAATAAGCGATAGCTTTGTGTTTGTATACAGTCATTTCCAGCGTAGGTAGTGGTATCCAAAAACAATGAAGCCAGTCTTCATTGACAATAGCGCTTACGTTATAGTCGTTATAAATATATATGGCCTATTTCGTCTTGTCAGACGGTCTAGTGGAGGCTATTGTGTATTTCTTTCAGCTTCTTTGGTGGCTAATTATACCAATGTTCGACAAACACACACGGCCACAGAACAAATCAGGCTCACTGATCCACGGGGTTTTCAATCCTTTTTCATGACTCTTTTCTCTTCTAATTTTTCCCTTAGCTCAGTGGCAAATGATGTTATACCATTCCCAACCTTATACATGTTCTCCATTATATGCGATCACTTGCCAGATGTTCTCAGTCATTTTCGCAGATGGAGAAGTCAGTCAGAGTTGACCTACAGATATGTCTATGTCGTTATAGATATTTGCTATTAAAATATGCGGAGCCGCGATAGCTCAGTGGTTAGTGAACTGGACTACCACGGACAAGGGGTAGGGTTCGATCCCAACTGACGGCTTCCGGGTTCACCCAGCCTAAAATGGGTACCGGATTTTTTTCTGGGAAAGTAAAGCAGCACGAGCGTAATACTGACCACATTACCCCAAAAATCATGTGCTGAAGGTCTGTAAAATATAGGGTCGCTAACACCATATTTCCCTATACGCCACTTGGCGTGACGGGGGTACTTTACTTGTTACTTTACTATTAAAATATGAACACATCTACGTCCACAGCTGGCACGTCAATGAGCGGTTCTACATCCCTTAAGTTACAAAGTTGCATTTCCTTATTTATATATGGCCTTCTGTCTCTTGTATTTATTCCCGTTTCTATGGAGCTCATCTTGTCATCTGTTAGAAACAGAAATGATACAGCAGAACTATTCCTTGGAATTTAAAAACAAAGCTGGGCAAGTGAGCAACCGGCGAGATATGATACAACAGAGATTCGGCTTTATCAAGAAATATTTATCCGTTTTAAGGAATTCCGAAAACAATCATCAGTCATTTTTCATATTATTTAAATAAACATCATCCATGGTTTTGTAAACAGCAAACAGTAATAATTGTGTTATTTTGTAATGGGTAACAAATAACATTCTTTGTTGAAATCATTAATTTTTGTTCAATATCGATAGGCAAAACAATAAATATCGTTTAGGAACGTAAGTAAAGTTAATTGTTTGTTTCAGTTTGTCCAGCTTCACTAAGGATGATCATAGTAGGTCCTGGACAATATCTACCACGTCAGAACCTTCTCCATGTTATTTTTTGCGATTGACAAGGAGTATATCGTGTATATTTATTGCTTGTTTTATGATGAAGGTTTGTGTATTACAAGCAGAAACTCACACGCTAATCTTATGAATTAACACACGCCTAAACTTTTGAATTCTATTTGAGCACGAAATTACTGGAACAACAAGTTTGTCTAAAAATCTGCGTTTCACTACGAATTAGCGATTACAGGCAATTTTCATGAAACTTGAATCGATGAGAATCAAATACACGCAGTGATACGCATATAGGGAGCCGCGATATAGCAGTGGTTAGTAAACTGGACTACAAAGGACAAGAATTTAGGTTCGATCTCAACCGACGCCTTACCAGTTCCCCCAGTCTAAAATGGGTACGTGATTTTTTGTGGTTAGGTAAAACGGTATATGCGTAATACCGACCACATTACCCCAAAAATCATGTGCTGAAGCACATAAAATGTATGGTCACCAACACCATATTCCCTATACGCCACTTGGCGTGATGGGGCCCTTTATTTTTTGTTTACTGTGCTACGCATACATGGAATTGCCTGAAAGAATAACGGGAAACATAATTCAGAGCTCAATTGTTTTGTGGTCTAAGAAAATAAGTTGCTCCCCAAAGCTGACGTCCAAGATAAGCGAACTAATTCATGGAGTGAAGGGTGGACTTTCTTTCTCTCGAAGACATTTTCTTTGCTTTAGAGAAATCTGAAAACGTTAACAAGAATGAATTACAGATAGGTGCAACTTAGAAGAGATGCTCAAACGTAGATACCGCTAGACAGGGACAATAAGTGCTCGACCTAGAGTAGGAACAATCAAACTGAGACAGGTATGTGGGATCTGTCCAAGCTGGGAAGAAATGACATCATACTGTAACAACAACTTACTTCGAAACACAGTACGGTGTATCCCAATAATATAATCCAATACTCTTATCACTCCTCTTCCTTTTTGAGCGGGCAATACTGATAGACACATATGGGTATCAATAATGAATATTTCGACACCTGCATCTCGACTGACAGGTCTTAAGTTGATGTTCACAACAGACATTCATCAGATATGGAAGCTCTCAAAGCTCTGGCATAGTTCTATGGCATACGTCCATAAATCAACACATAATTTATTAAATATTTAAGAAACAAAATAAAATTGCGTAATCAATGTTTGTTAACATCCGCATTTATCAAATACATAACTTACTCTGTGGTCCATAAGATCCAACTAAATTTAAGATAATATATTTCATGTAACAATTTTGTTACACAAATAATTATAAACTGTTGTGATAACCCTATCAACAAAATATGTAGCAAATACATATTTATGCTGATGTGTGTATTTTGGAAATGGTAACACATTTATCTTTCATAGTTTGATATGTGTCGGTTAAGTTATATGAGAATGAATTTGTACAACTATAGCCAGTATTGAAGGTCTGTAAAATGTATGGTCACTAACACCATATTCATGATTGTACAAAGTAGATACGGCATTAGTTTTCTGTTCCCTTCCGTCGGTTTGTTTACGGTTGGCTCCACTAGCCTTTGACTAAAAAGTGTCACCCACAAGGCAGTGGGATTGTTTTACTTGGAAGAAATTTCATATTTTTTTTGCTGTTTTAGCCATGCAAAGAGTGTGGAACAAAATCAGTCCAGAAATTAGCGATGAACAGTGCGGTTTTGTTAGAGATAAAGGGACAAGCAATACCATTTATATCATAAGATCTTTAGTAGAAATAGCCATAGAGGTGAAAACAGATATATAACTATGTTTCATAGATTACACAAACGCATTTGAGAAAGTAAAGCACAAAGAAATAATCAACATTTTAGAAAGCATAAACGTAGAGATCAAAGATTATAAAGACATGTACTGCAAATAAACAGCGGTCATAAGCACTGGGAACCAATTGGGAATGTTTCAGCAAATAAAACAGCGTGTTAGACAAGGTTGTGTGCTGTCATCAGATTTGTTTAATATTTATAATGAGATTATTTTAAGATCCATAAGGGGCATGACTGGAATAACATTTGGAGGTCATAATATAAATAAACCAAGGTATGCTGGTGATACAGTCTTAATCGCTAAGAGTGAAAATGAGTTATAAGAAATGTTGGACATTATAGTGAAAGAAAGCAAAAATAAAGGACTCAGCCTTAATAGCTGGAAGACAGAGGTAATGCTAACAACAAAGATATCACCTCAGTGCAAAATAAAGACAAGTGGAACAATATTAAAACAGGTAAATGAATTTAAATATTTGGGAACTTTGTTAACCTCAGACGGAAGATGTATAAAAGAGGTGATATGCAGAATGGCTCAGGCAAAAGCATCTTTGCAGAAAATGAGGAAGATACTATGCAATCCATTTTTGACAATAGAAACAAGAAACATAGTTATTAAATATTACGAAGAGCCAGACTTAACATATAGATGCGAATCATGGACAATAGGACAACAGACAAGAAAATCACTGGAGTCTGTAGAAATGTGGTTTTACAGAAGAATATTGAGAATACCATGGACAGCTAAGAAGAGTAATGAGGATGTTATGAGGATGTTATGAGAGAGGTCAAAGCAAAAAGAGAGCTAATTTCCAATATTAGAATGAAACAATCATCATTTTTGGCCTTATAATGAGAAGAGAACAACTGGAATATATTGTAACAACTGGAAAAATTGAGGGACGAAGAGATAGAGGGGAGGGAAAGAGAAAAAAATAACAGACAGCTTAAGAGAATGGCTTGGCAGAAGGTCAACAACAGAAATGATAAATAGCTGCCCAGATCGAAAGTTGTGGAGAGACATGATCACCTACGCCAGTAGGCCCGGTACTTAATGATGAACGGTGATCATAACTAAATGCAGTAACGAAGTGGACAATGTTTTTTTTCTTCACGAAGAGTCTGTGTGATGGCATTATCATGCATTAACAATTAAGGTTCATCAATACAATTCATATTATAGTATAACCAAACCATTTATAGCTAGTTTCAAATCATGTGCCCAACTTCAAAACGCTATTACTCTATATCCATTTGTTAAAAACATTTGAAATTTTCCAAATGTTATTAGAATGCCAAAGACGCTTTAAATGTATATTTAACAAATATCTTGCAGCTGCAGTTTTCTTAAAGCGGCGAATTTCTATGATGTTTGTCAAAATTGTAAATTGTGAACCCCTAAATAATAGAAATTACCGTAGTTGCTGGTCTATGATTAATTTTCACTAGGTAAAGGCGTGGCCGTAATGGGGAAATAACTGAATAATACAAAACACCAGGAGAATTATTGTCTTCTCAGTTCGAGAATGGACGATAATATCAAGGTATACATGTATGCCCAATTTTCATAGTTGTGTGGTCCTAAAAAAAAACCGTTTGTTGAACTAATTTAAGGTAATATAGGGCCAACATTGTGGGGGCTATATACTTTCATTCTGAATCAGACGAGTCTAAAAGATTAATAACTGTTTGGGGTTGAACATTCCACAAACCATCATTTTTCCAATATTCCTTTTCCTGTTTTAAGACGTGGTATTCACATTTAGCCCAATAATCTTTGTCTATATTTAATAAAGCGAGATTAGCAAGAGTCTTTACATCGCATATTTTGAATGTTGTATTTTCATCTGCCACTTGTCCTTTTAATTTTGCCCAGATTAGTTATATTGGATTAAAATGAGTATGGTAAGGTGGCAGCCTCAAACTTATATGACCGTGCTCTTGGATAATCTTATCTATTTGAAAAATATGTGCTCTTTGTTTTTGCTTTACTAGAGATAGTAATTCAGGTTTTAAGTACATGTTATTAAATTGTGTGTGCTCCTTTGTGAGCCATATCTTAATAGCATCTTTTGTACTGGATGACGTCGGGACTTTATCTTCAAGTGCAACAATGTTGTGGTACGCTGTATTGTCCATTATTAGGCAAGATGGTCGATCTAGTAATATGAGAACATAATTTTCAATCCAATGTCTAAATATGTGACCATTCATCTCAGAGTGATACTCCCGATTGTCTATGGATTTTGAAAGAAAAATGAGCTCTGCATTCTGTATTAGTCCATGTTGTCGACTACCTGCATGAGCAATTATCAAGCGCTGCCCTATGCTGCTAGGTATTAATCTCTTAATCTTTCCATCTGATGACTGCCATTCACTTTGGTTAGTGTGGAGAGCATTGATCCATGTTTCATCCAAGTACACAATCTCATAACCTTGCTTGCACACCTCTTTTACTTCACGAAAGTACTTGCTTCTTATGACTACTATATGTGGCTTCTCACATATGATGTTTCGTCCATTGGAATACTTTCTCTGAATGTAAAGCCTGCAGCTCTCACATTCCTCCATAATGTAGACTTTGATATTTCAATACTGTTGTTCTTTTTCAGCGATACTTTTAACTTTCTTATTGTAACAGTTTCATTCATACCCAACATTTTGCGTATTTCACTTCTAATAAGTTTACTATCGAAATTATCCAACATTTTTGCTTTTCCTTGTGATTTTGTATATTTTGAACATTGACGGTCACGTGCTTGAATCCAGCGATTAAATGACCGTTTAGATAAATCCAAAATGTGGCTTGTCCTATTCTCAGGGTTTTCTAAAGAATGAAATAATCTTCCTCGTTTAGCCTATTTGCAAAAATAATCATTCATTTTTATTGCGATGTTTTGTAAACTGCAGAATTTCATTTTAAGACTCATGATAAATGTTATCGTTTCACGGCTGCGCCACTGAATGAACGGAAATGGAACACACAATTTCTCGTGTTTTTTACAAGTGTCTAATTGTGTCAAAATACCACGGCGGAAGCGTGCAAACACGTCAATTTTACCGTGTATGGATTTTTACTCGCTATTTTTAACTTAAAATACTGTAAACATTAAGTTTTGACTACATCAATGGGTCGTTATACATTTATATACATTAAATAAGCAACAATAATAACCAAATGTTTTTTTTTAATGAAATTAATTCCCTGTTGGGTTCTAATCATTATAACTTTACATGCCAATTTTGAACAACTTACAACAAGCGGTTAAAAAGCTATCGATTTTAAAAGTTGGGCACGAGTTATGAAACGGACTATAGATATAATTCAACAGAATACATTATTCCTCTCAGGTACAATTTTTTATTTATTTTCTACAAACAGTTTGTTATATCAATTCTTACTAACATTTTGCTTCACATAATCTACCTTATGATCGGTTGGATCAATTCCCTTAAATGGAGCCTACAGTTTAAGAATAGAAGAGGCTACATTTAAGCTCATTATTTAACATATCTACTGCTACTTAAAATGATTTTATGTACGAGAGAAAAGATGTACGAATTACTTTCTCCTGAGAGGGTAGCGACTGTTTAAAGTACTTTATGATTTCTTAATGTAATAATTAGTCTGAGTAGTTTATTAGTGTTTTTAGAATAGTTAATGTTTGTTTTTATTGTGTCCTTCCTTTTTTACTTTGCCCAGCTTTCATCTTTTGCGAAATCCCTGTATATACTTTATTTTGCGTGTTATCCATTTCCCCCTACAAGCCTTATGCACAGGGGTCTCTCGCCGCACAGGCAGACAATTTCGATCTTCGGAGGTACTCATATTTTATGCCGTCATTAAGTAATTGACGCTTCAAGTCGGAGCTCACTGTCGATTGCTGCAGAGAGATATATCACAAATAAAATCCCAACTGGTGCAGCCGGGATTTGAACTCGCAACCGTATGTCTCAAGACTGGCGTCTTGCCTCGAAACCAACTAGTCCCGTAAGTTAATTGTTTAAAATGTCCCTCATAAAGTTCTTCTCGTTATTCATTATACCAATAAGTGTTTATGCTATATAGTCGGTTCCGGCAGCGCTACTATAAAGTTAAATTAATTTTAAGATATTTTTTTAAAAAATAATATTAAATTATAAGACATGTATTCAGCGTGTATATATTTATTCTTGAAATTAGGACATATATATATGGTCCAGCTGTGCATTGGCTGTGTTCTTTTTGCTTTCAATTCAACTTCAACATGTGGTTAAATATTATTACCTTGAGTAGTCATAGTGTCATATTAAACAATTGTGTCCACTGCATGCTTTTTACATCTTAAAACAGCTACCCAAAGTTTTAGGGAATAATGGAACGAAGAAGTATGTATTAGCACTCGGAAATAATGATAGACAAACAACAACAGAAAAAACAAAGAATAATATATGGTCCGAAGCGGGATCGAGACCGTACTAAGTGCCACCGCGCCTTGCCACGAGAAGCCGAACGCTTGGTACACTGCCACGCAGCCAACTAAAAATTGGCTATTGTAAGCAGTGTCTTACACGAAGGCGTCCCCATGACTATAGCATAGGGTTACGATCACAGATCGGAAATAAATTGTATATCTGTACTCTCCTATTAATGCAAGTATCTAACAGTAGGGCTGAATACTTGTGTTGCTGACAAACATTTATTGGACAAAACAGCACGAATAGTAGTTTCCAGTGGTTATATACTGGGTACAAATAATAATACATAAATATTATTATATAGGAAACTTCCGAGGCGATAATAGGGAATAATAGAACGAAGAAGTATGTGTTAGCACTCGGAAATAATGACAGACAAACAACAACAGAAAAAAACAAAGAACAATATATGGTCCGGAGCGGGAAGATCGGAAATAAATTGTATATCTGTACTTTCCTATTAATGATATATATATATATGATATACAATTTATTTCCGATCTGTGATCGTAACCCTGTGCAATAGTCATGGGAACGCCTTCGTGTAAGACACTGCTTACAATAGCCAATTTTTAGTTGGCTGCGTGGCAGTGTAATAAGCGTTCGGCTTCTCGTGCCAAGGCGCGGTGCCACTGAGTACGGGTTCGATCCCTCTTCGGACCATATATTGTTCTTTGTTTTTTTCTGTTGTTTGTCTGTCATTATTTCCGAGTGCTAACACATACTTCTTCGTTATATTATTCCAAATTATCGCCTCGGAAGTTCCCTATATAATAATATTTATGTATTATTATTTATACACAAAGTATTACCCCATTACCAGTATTTATTACTGAAAAAGTTGGTCCCATATTCACACTTCACGTTTACGCTGCTAGTCATTTAATCTAAACTATTCCAATCAATTTTAAATGTTACTTCTAAAAGTGGAACAATTTTCAGACAGACTACGGCTGAGCTGACTTATATATACTCTGACGTCATTGATAACAATTATATATGTGGAGAGAATAGAGTTACACTGAACTATACATGAGTGAGATAAAAGGGATAGAATATTCAAGACGGTGACACAGTGTTTGATAACAATAGAGACAAACTTATATTTTATGATTCGCTACTTGTCTAATGTGGGAAGTTACTCCCCCTACAGCGGCAATTTAGCTCCAATATCTTGATAATCAATTAATAAAGTAGAACGTTGATCGTGGGTGTAGAACACACGTACATGAGCATATAAACTGTACGTATCTTACTTTAATCAGTTGTTCATATTGAATGTCCTTTCCTACATATTAATTGTCTTATCTCACAATTAACTAATATACATATGTTCATTTCAATAGGAAAATATACCGTAACGCTTGCACCGGTAACTGAACAGTTACTTTAGTCGGTCATGATGAGAAGTACACAGTTAAATGTACCATGAGAAGAGCGCATACAAAGGCATCAAGTACCGTGCCTGCTGATGTAGGTGATCATGTCCGTCCACAACTTTCGATCTCGACAGTTAGTTATCATTTATGTTGTTTACCTTCTGCCAGGCCACAATCTAAAGCTGTCTGGTTTATTTTCTCTTTGTTTCCCTCAATCTCTTCGTTCCCCGATTTTCCCAGTTACAATATATTCCATGTGATTTCTTCTCATTACATGGCTAAAATATAATGATTGCTTCTTCTCAATGTTAAATATTAACTCTCCTTTTTGTTTTTGCCTCTTTCAGAACGTTTACATTGCTCGTCTTAGCTGTCCATGGTATTCTCTACATTTTACAGTAAAACTATATCTATACAACCTCCTGTGATGTCCAAGTCTGTTGTCATAGTGTCTATGATCCACATCCATATGTTAAAATTGGCTCTACATAACATTTTAGAAATCTGTTTCTTGTTTCCATTGTCAAAAATGTGTTGCACTGTATCTCCCTCATTTTTTTTAAAGGCTTCTTTTGCCTGAACTGTTGTGCATCTCACTTATGTTGTACATCTACTATCCGCGGTTAACATTATTCTCATATATTTAAATTCATTTACATATTTTAATCATGTGCCACTTGTCTTTATTGTGCATTGCGCTAAAGTCTTTTTCTAGGTTGTTACCATTACTTCTGTCTTTTTACTATTAAGGCTGATTCCTTTACTTTTGCTTTTCTTCACCATAATGTCTAATATTTCGAGTAACTCAATTTCACTCTTATCGATTAAGACTCTTTCTTCAGCATACCTTAGATTATTTATATTATGACCTGTAATTTCATGCATGTTCCTTGTGGATCTTAAAATAATCTCACTTAACATATTATACAAATATGTTGATAGTAACAACCTTTTCTAACACTCTGCTGTATTTGTTGAAAAATTCCCAATTGATTTCCAGTTCCTTGGTTGCTGTTTGTTGCCAGTATATGTGATTTATTATTATTATTAGATCTTTGCTGTCTACTTGTTTATGGCTTCTAAAGTTTTGATTATTTCTTGGTGCTTCACTTTGTAAAATGTTTTTGGTATAATCTATGAAACATAGGTATGGATCTGTTTTCACCTATATGACTCTTTCTACTAAAGACCGTATGATGTATATGCCACTGTTCGTACCTTTACATATTTACATGCATACAAAATAGTGGATATATAACATATAAAAATACATAATTTTCTATTTCTAAAAAAAAATTCAATTTTTAAATTGTTTAATATTCAATTTCTTTTAAACGTGCTGAGTTAATTTTCAGAAACAAATTTAAATTTTGAGAAAGAATTACATTGGCTAATAAATTACTTTGAAAATTTCTTATCGTCTATATATGTAACCAACAGGTACGGCAAATGATGATGACATACATATATATATATATATATATAACTTATTTATAACATATTATATATATATATATATATATATATATATATATATATATATATATAACCTGGACGCTGCAAGGCAAATCTCTCTCTCTCTCTCTCTCTCTCTCTATCTCTCTGCGACCAGGACTCAATCAAAGTAGGATTCCAGACTCTCACATGAAGACAGCCGTCTGTTTAAGTGAATTGATCGACCCCATAGACAGAACATCATAAAGAGAGTCTGTTAGATCCACTCTGATTGAATACCTGTTAAGACGTTGCAATGTTTTCTGCGCCAGTGGCCCAGTGCATCCGATTTCAGCCAGCATGTTATTCAGATTTGCTTTCATTAGCCTTTTATTGTCCCCAACGTTCCTGCAAGGCAGCAAATTGTCTTTTCTGTAGGGGGATTCTGCCCTGAGATGTTCGGCCCTCCCAGGTTTACGAGCACCATCTGCCCGAGTCACTAGAGGTGACTAACACAGACATACATATACAAAAATATGAGATGTGACTAACACTGACATGCACACAGCGATATGAGGCATGACTAACACTGACACACACCAACATATGAGATATGACTAACACAGTCACACATAAACTAATATATGAGATATGACTAACACAGACACACACTCTAAGATATGAGATATGGCTAAACGCAAACACACAAAGATATGAGACATGACTAACATAAACATGCACTCACAAAGATAGGAGATGTGACTAACATATACATACACACATATGAAACATGACTAACATAGACATGCACACACAACGGTATGAGATGTGAATAACATAGACATGCACACAAAGATATAAGATATGACTAACACAGACATGCACGCACAAAGATATGACACATGACTAACACAGATACACACTAAGATATGACTAAACACATACACACACAAAGATTTGGTTATTTGGTTATGGAAGGCCCCGGTATAACTGCAAACGAATTAAAATCCATAATTGCTCAACCGCCCGGACCAGCGTAATCATCCAAATTAATATCTCATCTCCCAAACAAAGAAGGGTAACTGTAGTGCCCATCGTAGCAGTCTCAGCATACGCCAAAAGACATAAGGAGAGACCGCTCAGAAAGTGAACACAGCCAACTGTTCCCTGTCAAACGATATCATTTAATTTACGGAAGGTAAATGAGGAAGGACATAAGAAGTGTATATAAAGTGGAGAATGAGGAGTTGAAAAGTTGAATTATTACATTCCTGGTAGGAAAATGAGGGTCTGTTGTTATAGACCAATACAAATGTAACAGTTGGAAACTCGGAGAAATAGTTTAAATCGTGATATGCATCCATGTTAGATCTACATAAGAGTAGTAAAAGTAAAGAGCCCAGTCACGCCAAGAGGCGTATAGGGAATATGGTGTTAGTGTAAGTTAAGAATACTTACTCCTAAAGTTGCTTTCGTCAATTTGACTATCTGAGAAGGCATGTGGATTTATTCTGTTAGAAAACAAAATCACAGTTCTTTTCCTACATTCCCCACCTTCTCATAATTGCCTTCACCTTGTGGTAGCTACACAGTTCTAAGTCTTGCTTTTCTCGAACATTCTACCACAGACAATTAAAGTTTTATAATTTGTTTCCGTCTCCTCTCATTTTCTTACATTTCTATCTCAGACAGGGAAAGTCAATTGTTGTGTCTCACTGTAGTCCTAGACTGTTTCCATGTGAATGAATTGACATATTGTACGGCCGGTAGTCATGACACAGGCGTCCCCGTCTCCCTTAGAGTGTCAAGGCGATAAAGGGAAGTAACAATGTTCTCAACAAGGAGGTCGCTTTTGGACGGTCAGAATGCATTCTGCTGTGAAGCTCTGTATAAAGAGTTGCCTATTCCTACTTACTGTCTCTTGTTGCTACTTCAGGTGTCTTGCACTGGCGAAAATTGATCATTACTGCTAACCATTTTTAATCAACTATTTTATATTCCAAGTATTTCTGACGTAAACGTTGATATCACTTAATCAAAATTATATATATACACATGTATTATTATACATTCATTAACAAAGGTAATACTTTGCCTTTCAGTGTTATTTAAAGCAACTCATGTATTTAGAACCTGATCATGTACAATGAGTCAACAACTGCGAAAATAGGTGATATAGCACTTGATCACAGAACAAGAAAAATAAACGTATAGGACCCTACCTATAGAAATAATTTTTTTCAATAAACGACCAAAGGAAACATACACTTTTCTCTAACATCGGAATCGATTTTTTTATTTTTTATTTTTTTTTACTACGTAATTCTGAATTGATGTTATATATTTTAGATATTAGAGACATTTTTGAAAACTTTGACAACTGGTGATGTTTTTATTCATACTCTTCTTACAATGCTTGACCACAGTTGTTCTTATTAATTTATTTTTGAGATTTCCCTATATTATAATGCCTTACAATCTTGTGCAAGGCTAGACTTGTTGGTTCTATATTTCATCACATATTTTACTACACTCAAGGGCGTCAATAACCTTATATATTTCTAGTTAGATGATCGTTACAAGCTTTCAAATTATGATCAATCCCTCTGCCCCATAACACTTGTAATGTGATGTGTAACAGATATGCTGTGTGACTTGTTCATAGTGCCCATCTAATTTACGCTATTTCAGCGATAGGTCCTATACAGTTATGCACTTTCCTCACCCCTAGACGCTTATAAGTAGTGCATACCACGTAATTGCTAATGCTTCTGATTTCTTGGAATATCGCGATATAAATAGTAACTCACTATAAGGTCATATAGTCATTTAAACTTGCTCAATTTATAAGAACGGATAGGTTGGCCAGCTGTGCTGTCGTTGAAGACGACCAACCAATGGATCGGGCAGACATCATTAATGCCATCCGAGATGGTGGACGGGCATATGTCTTCGACAACCATGAATCCCTGTTACTCCTTCGGATGAAAGAGATGGGAGTTAAAATGGGCACAACCAGAAACTAGCAACTTAGTGGGCGTATAAGAGGACTTTACCAACACAGAACTGGAGTCGTCATGATGCTGCGTAATTTGCTGAGGAGGTGATCTGAGCACCCATGGACATGTTCGGAGTGCAATGATGATGACCCGCAAATAACTCAACATCTCAATTGATATCAACCAAATATTTATTGACGACGCTTCATTGAAATTCCCAGATGGCCAGATGTGGCAAAAGGGCAGAAATGTGGTCCTTTCTTCATTAATAAATCGTGACCACAAACCTCTTTGTAGTCCATCCCATCACTTTCCTCTTTTGTTTAAATTGGAGGACGAAGTTTCCTATTAGTTTACACATCATTAAAACGGATGTCACGTAGTGCAGTGACGTTATATTAACACCTTCATATTGTTCGTTCGATTTCCTATTCTCAGTATGTTTTACTGTGAAACGATTGTTCACAATGAATCTAAATATACGCATGTTCTGTTCTCTGCGATAACTAATCCTTGTAGCTCATAAATCGAATTACTTACGTTTCCACTTAACTTTACAATCTGAAAAAGAACAATTGCTTTTATAGTTGAAGAACACTTTTGTCAACACAGCTTCATATTACCCTTTCGATTACCACACGCACTTTCCAATGAACTTTTCTGTGGATGTTCTGAACCAATTCAACTATTATGATGTCTTTTCAGGCTTGTGTGTAGATACGAATTCACTCACGTTCACTGCATGTTTGCGCAAAAAAAAATGTTTATATTTTCTTTAACGTTACTATGGTAACGCAAGAAAACAGTAGTGTAGACAGTCATTTAAAATGTTATCACAAATTCTAATTGGACCTGACACAAGTTAAAGAAGTCAATGTCCTAACTTGCACTTAACACTTTTCGCGGGTGAAAGTTTTGTGAGACCTAGAATAAAGATAAAAAATAGTGTTTGATAAATTATTTAGAATTTCAGTAATAAAACGATGTCAGCCAATGTTTTAGAAATTTAAATAAATGATTGAGATAATGGAAGAATCTTGAATTCAGCAGCATCGGGTCCTAACGTAGCTGTCATGAGGTAAAAATAAATGAATCCTCATGCATTTAGTCTACTTTCTTCAGATTGTGTAGTTTGATCGATCGTGACTGGGACTACAACTATAGTCCGTTTCATAACTCGTGCCCAACTTTTAAAATCGATAGCTTTTTAACCTCTTGTTGTAAGTTGCTCAAAATTTGCATGTAAAGTTATAATGAGATAGAACCCAACAGGGAATTAATTTCATTAAAAAAAAACATTTGTTTATTATTGTTGCTTATTTGATTTATATAAATTTATAACCACCCATTGATGTAGTCACAACTTAATGTTTACAGTATTTTAAGTTAAAACTAGCGAATAAAAATCCATACACGGTCCATTTCCGTTCATTCATAGGTGGAGACGTGGAACTATAACATTTATCATGAGTCTTAAAAGGAAATTCCGCAGTTTACAAAACATCGCAATAAAAATGTATGACTATTTTTGCAAAGAGGCTAAACGAGGAAGATTATTTCATTCTTTAGAAAACCCTGAGAATAGAACAAGACACATTGTGGATTTATCTAAACGGTCATTTAATCGCTGGATTCAAGCACGTGACCGTCAATGCTCAAAATATACAAAATCACAAGGAAGAGCAAAAATGTTGGATAATTTCGACAGTGAACTTATTAGAGGTGAAATTCGCAAAATGTTGGGTATGAATGAAACTGTTACAATACGAAAATTAAAAGTATCGCTGAAAAAGAACAACAGTATTGAAATATCAAAGTCTACATTATGGAGGAATGTGAGAGCTGCAGGCTTTACATTCAGAAAGTATTCCAATGGACGAAACATCATCTGTGAGATGCCACATATAGTAGTCATGAGAAGCAAGTACTTACGTGATGTAAAAGAGGTGCGCAAGCAAGGTTATGATATTGTGTACTTGGATGAAACATGGATCAATGCTCACCACACTAACCAAAGGGAATGGCAGCCATCAGATGGAAAGATTAAGAGATTAATACATAGCAGCAAAGGACAGCGCTTGATAATTGCTCATGCAGGTAGTCGACAACATGGACTAATACAGAATGCAGAGCTCATTTTTCTTTCAAAATCCATAGACAATCGGGATTATCACTCTGAGATGAATGGTCACATATTTAGACATTGGTTTGAAAATTCTGTTCTCCCATCACTAGATCGACCATCTTGCCTAATAATGGACAATGCAGCGTACCACAACATTGTTGCACTTGAAGATAAAGTCCCGACGTCATCCAGTACAAAAGATGCTATTAAGATATGGCTCACAAAGGAGCACATACAATTTAATAACATGTACTTAAAACCTGAATTACTATCTCTAATAAAGCAAAAACAAAGGGCAAAGATTTTTTTCAAATAGATAAGATTATCCAAGAGCACGGTCATATAAGTTTGAGGTTGCCACCTTACCATGTTCATTTAAATCCAATAGAAATAATATGGGCAAAATTAAAAGGACAAGCGGCAGATGAAAATACAACATTCAAAATATGCGATGTAAAGACTCTTGCTAATCTCGCTTTATTAAATATAGACAAAGATTATTGGGCTAAATGTGAAGACTACGTCTTAAAACAGGAAGAGGAATATTGGAAAAAATGATGGTTTGTGGAATGTTCAACCCCAAACAGTTATTGATCTTTTAGACTCGTCTGATTCAGAATGAACGTATATAGCCCCCACAATGTTGGCCCCTATATTACCTTAAATTAGTTCAACAAACGGTCCTTTTCAGGACCACACAACTATGAAAATTGGACATACAGGTATACCTTGATATTATCGTCCGTCCTCGAACTGAGAAGACAATAATTCTCCTGGTGTTTTATCTTATTCAGTTATTTCCCCATTACGGCCTCGCCTTTACCTAGTGAAAATTAATCATAGACCAGCAACTACGGTAATTTCTATTATTTAGGGGTTCACAATTTACAATTTTGACAAACATCAAAGAAATTCGCCGCTTTATGAAAACTGCACCTGCAAGATATTTGTTAAATACACATTTAAAGGGTCTTTGGCATTCTAATAACATTTGGAACATTTCAATAGTTTTTAACAAAAGGTTACTGAGTAATATCGTTTTGAAGTTGGGCACGAGTTATGAAACGGACTATAGCTGGTCACTTCGGCTTGTCGGCTACTATGTGTGAGTGTTTCTATATGTAATGTAAGGCTCCCTCCACGCCTTGTAATGCGTAAGTGGAACATGGTGATAGTGACCATTTTATTCTATGGCAACGGCATATTTGTGGGTGATGTGGTCGGAATCACGCCAGGGCGCCTTTACTTCCAAGAAAAATGTGTTACCCACTTTTAGAGGCTGGGTGAAGACATGAGCTATATATATGTACATGAGGTCATAAACTAGGAAACCATTTCAGATTTAACGAGAATCAAAAACCATTTACATTGAGTGGATATGCATGGAATACACTAGCAAACTATTTCACAATGTATGTGAACTGAACAACGAATTAATATACCTGGATATGACTGATCTCAAACAGTAAAATATTCCAAATATAACGGTTTAGGTAATGTCCTAGTATTTATTTTATTTTATTTTAAAAATATATTTACTTTACTTGCACCGTTACTTCCCTCTGTCCCTATTGTCCTATAATCTTTGAGGGAATATGAAGTTGTTGGATATATGTGTTTTGTTGTGTTTTCTGCAGGTTGCTCAAGGTGATGTCTGCTATCTCAATAATCCATCGTCTTATTGGTATGCTTTTTCCATCCATCACCTATTACTGAGTGATACATATCTCAGAGATATGCTGCGTGCTGTTCTAATGTTCAAAGGCTATACATCATATGTTTCCCATATGTATGACATATATTTTTTTTTTAAAATCTACTTCATCTATTTCGGGAACTGTTTTCAGCTGATACACGTTCCGGTAAACTTGATATATTTCAACTGTTCCATAATTATTACTTTATAGTAATGTGTAATGTAATGTTTCCAAATTAGTAATTATTATCAATCAGCTACTGTGACTACTAACATGTGTTACTGGCGTCAAACGAGTAGTAAAGATAAAGTACGTTGTCCAGTGACCGACACTTCCTCGATGTCAGCATTACCAGATTCTTCATCACCACATACTGATATTACAGACAAACCTACATCACTTTTTTTCTGATCCGCAACAACAGAAATGGGTCACCTATGTTTAATGTGTTTTTTTCAAGACCAACGATATACACGTTTTCCCAAGCTCTGACTTTCGTTGATCCAACTCTATTAATATAATAATATAAGAAGAATGGTGAGAATACCATGGTCTGCTAAGAAGAGTAATGAAAAGGATCTGAAAGCGGACAAAGCAGAAAAAAATAGTTAATTTACAAAATTAGGAAAACAACCAATCATCATGTGTTGGCCATGCAATGAGAAGAGAACAGCTGGAATATATTGTGACAACTGGAACAATTGAGGGGCAAAGAGATAGAGGGGAGCAAAGAAAAAAAAATAACAGACAGCTTAAGAGAATGGCTTGGCAGAATGTCAACAACAGAAATGATAAACAACTGTCGATATCGAAAGTTGTGGAGAGGCATGATCACCTACGCCAACAGGCACGGTACTAGATGATGATGATGATTAGTAACACGATCAGTGATAACTGTTGGTACCAAATTAAACGAGTTCTTCATGGCATTTACGCATGTTAGTAGAGTCCTGACTCAACCCACGATCTGTGTTCTAGACCTGTTTACTTACTTTCTCTGTGGCGTTCTCGCTATCGATAATCTAAGCAGACAGGAAATATGTACGATTTCATGAATATAAGATTTCATATGCATTATGTATTTTATTTCATGAATCATTCACTCACTAAATCATGCTCTCACTCAACCAGTATCACTCGCTCACACACTCTAAAACTCGCATTCACTCACTTACTCATTATGTTAAACACATATTCACTCGGTTTGTAACACAATTACTCACACTGAATCACTTATTCACGATCCCATCAGTTTGTAACCACGATTACTCACACTCTCACTCACTCATTCATTCACTCACGCATTCTCTCACTCACTCACTCATTCACTCACTCATTCACTCACTCACTCATTCACTCATTCACTCATTCACTCATTCACTCATTCACTCACTCACACACTCACTCACACATTCACACACTCAATTACACACTCACTCACTATCCCACCTATACTTTGGGATCGCTGAAGCATAGATGCAAGCAAATTGCTATCTCAATCCATCTCTATCAATCACATTTTTTTATCTAAAATGTTTAGTTTCGAAGTGTCCCCCATATACTGATGTTCACTCTCCCCCCACATTTATTCCTTGACTATATTTGATTTTCGTTTATCGTTGTAGTGTTCTGTTACAGCAAGCTATATTATTTATAAATTGTTTTCTTTCGTTCTACAATATCTGATGATGAATGAGAATCTCCTGAAGATAATGATATTTCCTAAAGACAACTTTTTCTTTGTCATCCTCTTTTCTTCCTCATTTACCTTTCAGCGCCGAAGGGAGATATAATTTGCTGTCTTTTGCTCTTCTGCTCGCCTCTGATGTTATTATGTTTCCTAGTGCTTCTAATATCCCAACCATCCATCTTTTTCGTGGTCGAACCTTGGGTCTGGTGTTCTCACAAATTTTGTTGAGAGCTCGTTGTGTTTTTTTTTTTTTATCTTTCTGCCTTGTCACGTGGCTAAACCATTTTATCTGTTGTTTCTTCATATATCCTATGACGGGGGATATTCCTAGCTTTTTTCTCAGTTTTTCATTTCTAATCTTATCTCTCAGATTGTTTCCTGTCATTCGTCTGATACATTTTATCTCAGTAGAGGTTATGTGTCTTTTTCTTCTTGCATCTAGTATCCAGACCTGGCATTGGTAGCACAAGGTGGGGATGAAGATAGTAAGGTATAGTGCTCGTTTTGCCTCTAAAGTTATTTCATTGTTGGACAATATTTGTGAAAAATGTCCAAGGATGTGACCACTTTATTGCATCTTGATTCTATCTCTGTCATTTGTGAATTATCGTTTGTCACTAAACTTCCTAGGCATTTGAATTAATCTACTTGTTTTAGTTGCCTGCCTTCTATAGTTATGTTAATGTTCTGTTTATTTTTGGCTAGATTCATGACTTCTGTTTTGTTGATATTTATTTTCATGTTCTATTTTATGCCTGTGCTGTTGAGCTTATTTAAATGTTCTTGTAGGTCTTCTAGAGTTTCATGTATTAGTGCCTGATCGTCTGCAAATAAAATCTCTTTGATCTTCTCTGTCTCTGATGGGTTTGCTAACGTGTATATATAGTCCATGTATGTAATAAACAGTGGGAGTACCTAAAGACAACTGGTGGAATTAAAATAAACATTCAACAAAACGGTGTGGATTTAGGAGATGGTGGCGATGATTCCATAAACGGGTCTTGAATAAGATTTTCTATTAAACGAAACACAATTTATCTTCTATTGGCCTTTAATACAGCGCAAACATTTTCATTTAAACGAGACACAATGTATCTTCTACTGGCCTTCATTAACGCAAACATTTTCTATTAAATGAGACACAATGTATCTTCTACTGGCCTTCAATACAATGCAAACATTTTCTATTAAACGAGACACAATGTATCTTCTATTGGCCTTCATTAACGCAAACCTTTTCTATTAAACCAGACACAATGTATCTCTCTCTCTCTCTCTCTCTCTGCGTTCAGGACTCAATCAGAGTAAGGATTCCAGACTCTCATATGAAGTCAGCTGTCAGGCTAAGTGTGTTGATCGCCCCCACAGACAGAACATCACAATTAGAGTCTGTCAGATCCACTCTGACTGAACACCTGTTAATACGTTGCACTGTATTCTGCGCCAGTGGCCCAGTGCATCCGATTTCAGCCATCATTTTATTCGGGTTTGTTTTCCCTAGCCTTTGATTGTCCCCAATCTTCCTGCAAGGCAGCAGATGATCTTTTCTGTAGGGGGATTCTGCCCTTAGATGGTAGGCCCTCCCAGGTTTACGAGCACCATCTGCCCGAGTCACTAGAGGTGACTAACACAGACACGGACACACAAAGATGTGAGATGTGACCAATGTATCTTATATTGGCGTTCATTAACGCACACATTTTCTATTAAACGAGATACAATGTATCTTCTATCGGCCTTCAATACAACGCAAACTTTTCTTTTAAACGAGACACAATGTATCTTATATTGGCCTTCATTAACGCAAACATTTTCTATTAAACGAGACACAATGCATCTTCTATAGGCCTTCAATACAACGCAAACATTTTCTTTTCTACGTGCAACGCTAAGATAGATCGGTCAACATGCCATCAACGGTATGATGGGACGATTATTTTATTTCTGAAGAATCAAAAATTTGTTTACTTGCAGACGCTTACCAAATGTGAATGTAATCGTTACGTGGTTTACGGTATGTATAGTATACGTTTTTATTTATTTACCCCAATGCACACACACAAATTTTTTTGTTGAATCACTTACTCTCTTTGCCATCGCAAGTATCTAAAAATAAATAAGAGATATTTCATCTCAGAAAATATTTTTCTGTACATATTTTTGTGTGCACGCGTTTTGAACATAACACCTAGTCTATAGGTCTTCTATAAATTACTGATGACGAATTTATTATTTCACTTTGTAGTTAATTCTGAAGTTTAGAAACTATTCCATCTGTCGTTACTTACAGCGAATCATACTTGATGACGATATTTCATAGTTGTAAATAAAATAAGATAATAATTGCAGATAAAACCGAATTTTAACAAATGGATTAATACATCTAAGAGCGGGTCAATCGAGAACGAATCCAACCCCGCATACTAATGGGCAAGTTCAAATAACAACTGCTCTAGCACCACACCACGAGATACACAAGACATGTAGAGTGTAGCACAGTGTAGCTTTAATGTGGATGGAAGATATTACAAACGAGCTCTAAGTTGCAGGTAAATTCAAACCTTCCGTGAAGGTAATAATACACACAACACATATACATGTTAGATAAAAAAACTAAATAACATTAATGAGTAAGGCATCAAATAGTTTACTTCTTCTTCCTCTTTCCTTCCTCATCTGCCTTTCAGCGTCGAGGGAAGATATAATTTGCGGTTTTTTTGCTCTTCTGTTCGCCTCTGCTGCTGTTGTTTCCTAGTGCTTCTAATATTCCATCGAACCATTTTTTTCGTGGTCGACCCTTGGGTCTGGTGTTCTCACAACGTTTGTTGAAGGCTCGTTGTGTTGTGTTTTGTTCTTTCTGCCTTGTCACGTGGCCAAACCATTTTATCTGTTGTTTCCTGATATATTATATGGCGGGGGCTATTCCTTGCTTTTTTCTCAGTTCTTCATTTCTGGTCTTATCACTCAGACTGTTTCCTCTCATTCGTCTAACACATTTCATCTCTGTAGAATTTATTTTACTTGTTGTTCTTGCATCTAGTGTCCAGGTCTGGCATTTGTAGCACAACGTTGAGATGAAGATTATATTGTATAGTGCTCGTTTTGCCTCCAGAGTTATTTCCTTGTTGGACAATAGTGGAGATAACTGTCCGATGATTTGTCAAGCTTTGTTGTATCTTGATTCTATCTCTGCTGTTTGGAAATTATCGTTTGTCATTAGACTTCCTAGGTATTTGAATTCCTCTACTTGTTTTAGTTGTCTGCCTTCTATAGTTATGTTGATGTTCTGTTTGTTTTTGGTGACATTCATAACTTCTGTTTTGTTGATGTTGATATTCATGTTGTATTTTTTGCCTGTGATGTTGAGTTTGTTTAGGTGTTCTTGTAGGTCTTCTATTGTCTCATGTATTAGTGCCTGATCGTCTGCAAATAGAAGCTCGTTGATCTCCTCAGTCTCTGATGCGTTGCATATTTGGTCCATGTATGTAATAAACAGTAGGGTGGATAGTACGCACTCCTGTCGTACACCTGATCTAACTTCGAAGTGATCTGTGTAGCCTGCTGCTGTTCTGACCCTGCAGCTGCTGCTGACGTAGAGACTTTTAAAAAGGTTGATTAGATGTTGGCTTACTCCGTATGTTTTTAGTATCTCCCACAGTTGTTCTCTATTACTCTGTCGAATGGTTTTTCCTGGCCAATGAAGGCTACGTATAAGTTTTTATTGTGTTCTGTCGTTTTTTTCTGTAAGCTGTTTTGGTGTGAATAGTGCGTCGGTACATCCTCTGTTTTTTCGGAACCCCATTTGGAAATTGCTTAACTGTAGTTGTATTATTGGTCTCAGCCTTTTTCCAAGATTTTGGCGTTAGCTTTCCTACATGGCTGAGCAGAGATATACCTCTATATTGATTGCAGTCTCTTTTGCTACCTTTCTTTTTTCCATATTGTTGTGATGATTGCCTGTTGCCAGTCTTATGGGGCTTGTTGTTGGTGCCATGCTGCATTAAATATTCTGTGCAGCCATTGCATTCCTGTTTCTCCCGCTGCTGCTATTATTTCTATTGATATGTTATCTATCCCCGGTGCTTTGTTTCTTGATGCATATTTAATTAATTCTTCGATATCCTCTTCCATGATGTTGGGTTCAGTATCTGTGAGTTTTAGCGTGGTTTTTGTTGTCTTATTGGTAGTTGGTATGTTTAACAGGTCTTCAAAAATCTTTTACAAATATACAATTTAATGTCCCCTGCTACTCCGTGACTTGTCTAAAAATCTGAGAATTATATTACTTGACAAATCAATGTCAATAGAAGTGAGAAAGATAGATAAACGACGCTTTAAAGAGCCTATTCTGACATATGGAAGCGACTTATGACAGTAAACAAATAAATAAAAAGATTAGAGGTCACAGAGATGTGATTTCTCATAAGAATGTTGACATTTTAGTGGACAGCTTAATAAACCAAGGAGGAATTTCTCAAAGAAGCCAACACAAACAGGGAGCTCCTAAAAATAATTTAAAAATAAACAATGAACATTTTTCTGGCTCTTCATGAGGAAAGAAAATTTGGAATATTTGGTTATAATTTGGAAAATACAGGGAAAGAGAGATCACTCACAATAAAAATAGAAAATACTAGATAGATCGGTGTCATGTCATGGAAAACAATGGACAACAGGATTGATGCAATGCACGGTGGATAGAAGATTGTGGAAGAGCATGATTGTCTACTCTAACCGGTCTGACACATGATGATGATGACATTTTTGGAAGAAGATGTAAATGATTAAAACTTGATACAAACAATAAATGAGTGGCAGAGGTCGATAATGAGACATCTAAAATGAAAATAAAACCCTGATAGACTACAACTAGTAATACAGGTAATGCATTTTTATGAAGCTAGTGAACCCTACTTTTCGTTGTTTCATTCAGCATTGGTTGTTCATATATGCATGTAGTATATACGAGGCGTGTTGAAATGAAACTTACTCTTTGGCTCTGTTACAAACATGTGTAAGTTACATAAGCAGATGCGGTAGAATTACATAAATCAATTGTTACAAAGCAAGTTCTCACGATGGTTCTATAGAGAAAGTCAACATAGGCGTTTAGACACGCAACCAACCGCTTCGTTTTACGGCGGAGGCTGTCCCATAACAATGACTTTGGTTGCTCATTGAACCCTTTCTGTTACCGAAGTCGTTTGCGTCGAATTGTTGTCCCTTTAATGATTTTTGTGAAGGGTTCTAACAAATGATAACCACTTGATGACAGATCGGGTCTGTATGCTAAGTGCTGCAAAGCTTCTTAAAGTTCCCTACACAATGATCGCGAATTGTACACATTTGCTTGTGAAACGAGCATTGTCACGCAACAAACTCACATCGCATGAAATCATGCCAAATCTCGTATCCTGTATGGCTGTTTACATGTTGTCTAGCCTGCTTTTGTAATGGATGACATTGATGTTAAACAAAGACTAATTAAACTCTGCCAATTGAAACCCTTCATGATCAAACAGTGCGAACGGTATACGTTACCGCACATGCCAAACTATCTGCAGCAAATAATGATACGCGAGAAATGAACACATACACAATTGTACATTGTGGCGTTCTTATTACGTCAAATGTGGCATCACCCTGCCTCCTACGCATGAACACATGGCGTAAACTCGGGCTGGTTTCATTCGAGCACGCCTGGTATTTACTGTATATATGTTTTGCCTCAATCGTATATTAAGATCGTATACATGTGTTCATTCATAGTTCGGCTTGTTGCCGCAGCTACTGTTTTTAGTTCTCTGTGCACACCGTGAGCTGTGTGTTTCATCCGGATTGTGTTTCGATATGTCGATTACTTACGAGGAATAATGCTATCGTATGAAGATGGACACATCATCTGCGTTCACTGTCGGTATCGTTTGGCATTATATCATGTGGCGTGTAATGTCGCTGCTATGATGTTGACTGCATCTATTGTTCATTATTTGGATTTTTCAATGATATAAGATGTTAATTAGGATGATTCCACTGGCACGGGCGGCTGAGCAATTATGGATTTTAAATCTTTTGCATTGACCCCAACAATCATGTCGATGCTCAGATGTCGAAGACTAAGATGGCTCGGGCATGTCGAGCGAATGGAAGAAAAACGCATCCCATGGCAAATACTATATGGTGAACTAATATACGGAAAAAGACAAATCGGCAGACCTAAACTATGATATAGAGATATATGGAAACCATCTTTGAATTACTTTTCCATCTGTGAAAATGACTGGGAACATCTGGCAAGTGATCGCACATCATGGAGAGCATGTATAACAATGGTATAACATCATTTGAGACTGTGCTAAGACCAAACTCACAAAAGTAAAGACTCATGAAAAAGGATAGAAAACCCTGTGGATAAAGTGTGCCTGACTTGTTCATTCAGTGACCGTGTGTGTTCGTCAAACATTTGTAGCATTAGCCACTTGAGAAGCTGTTCGACAATAAGAAAACCTCAAAAAAGTGCACAATTGCCTTCACTAGACCGTCTGACAAGACGAAAAGGACATATATATATATGATACCGGGGCCTCCGACTAACTATAACCATAACGTTGCATGTGATCCTTTTTTAGAAATGTTAGTCTCCAGATAAGTTAATTATGTTCTCTTCCAAACCTGATAATTGACTGGCTGGTGATGTCCATACTGCCCATGAATATCTTATTGGATGTCAAATCGCAAGCACCTTCACTGAAATCATCATCATCAAGTACTGGGCCTGTTGGCGTAGGTAATCATGTCTCTACACAACTTTCGATCTCGACAATTATTTATCATTTCTGTTGTTGACCTTCTGCCAAACCATTCTCTTAAGTTGTCTGGTATTTTTTTTATCTTTGTTTCCCTCTATCTCTTCGTCCCTCAATTTATCCAGTTGTTACAATATATTCCAGTGGTTCTCTTCTCATTACATGGCCAACAAATGATGATTGTTTCTTCCTAATATTGGAAAATTAGCTCTATTTTTGCTTTGACCACGTTCAGAACATTTTCATTACTCTTCTTAGATGTCCATGGTATTCTCAACATTCCTCTGTAAAACCACATTTCTACAGACTCCATTGATTTTCACTTGAATACACGATATTATTAGCTCAGCCGTAGAGATGTTAATATATTGACACTCAATATGTGGTAGATAGCTGAATAATTTTATTTTCAAAATAGTGTTATGATTCATCATTAATACACATGCTATTATTTAACTGCTGCACTTACTATATTTAACGTATCAGCCATGCTATAAGCCTAACAAAATGAAGCAAATTTATTTTGTCAAAAAAACTGCAATGGAAAGTCCCTTAATTCATCATTATTGTTTAAAATTCATCATCATTATCGAGTGACATCTCCGCAGCTAAGGTTGTCTACAATGGAGCGTCATTTTGCTCTGTCTCTTGCTTTGATGGTGCAGGTTGTCATAGATTGGTTTGTCCATCGTTTGATGTTACTCGTCCATGTTAGTTTGGTCTGCCTCTGCCTCATTAACTTCGGCATCTAGGGCCCACGATTGGTAGCACAACGATGGGATGAAGATTGTATTGTAGAGTGCCCGTTCTGCCTCTAAAGTTATTTCTTTGTTGGACAATAGTGTCACTTTTGTTAAACTGTAGTGTAAAAACACTTGTTGAATGTGGAGCGTAGTTATTGAAGGAGATCTATTTGTTTAAATCTTAGTTAGAACTTCTTTCATTTCAGAATCCGTTTTTCTTGGAGATTCCAGCAAATGATGTGTTCTGGTTGTTTGCTGTACGCATTAATTTTACTGTTAGTTTTTTTAAACATTCAATTCCGGCGAATGTGTATTTGTTCACACATTCTTCATATGTGTGTCTCATTGTTTTATACAATTGTTATTCCTTAAAATATGAAAGAAAAAAAGCTAAAGCTATTTATGATATAATACATATATTTGCTCGCACACTTATTCATTTATTCACTCAATAATTCGCTTTCAAGATAAAATAACCAACTTAACTGTCCTCCAACGTGCTAAGACCCCACAATTATATCGATGCTCAGATGTCGAAGACTAAGATGGCTGGGGCATGTCCAACGAATGGAAGAAAAGCGCATTCCTAGGCAAATACTATATGGTGAACTAATTCACGGAAAAAGACAAATCGACAGATCTAAATTACGATATAGAGATGTCTGTAAATCATCTCTAAAAGACTTCTCCATATGTAACAATGACTGGGAAAATCTGGCAAGTAATCGCACATCATAGAGAACTTGTATAAGGAACGGTATAACATCATTTGAGAATGTGCTGAGGCCATACCTAGAAGAGAAAGGACTCATGAAAAAGGATGGAAAGCCATGTGGGTCAGCGAGCCTGACTTGTCAAACATTGGTAGAATTAGCTACGAGAGAAGCTGTTCGACAAAAACAAAACCTGAAAAAATACACAATAGTCTCCACTAGACCGTCTGACAAGACGAAAAGGGCCATACATACATTTCGCTCACACGTTGAGATAGGTAAACTACTCACTCAAATACACAATAGTCTCCACTAGACCGTCTGACAAGACGAAAAGGGCCATACATACATTTCGCTCACACTTTGAGATAGGTAAACTACTCACTCAAATACGCATTCATTCACTCAATCGAATTCGTTGTGTGACAGGCAATGAGGATCATTAGTAAGAAAGATAAAAAGTGAAAACAAATATTGTATGATAAATAAACGTTACATGTGTGGACATGGTGTTGTGCTATTTCTACAACGTCGTGTCGTCTTATCGAAAAGTTGTTCCCAACGTCGTGCTGTCTTCTGTAACAGTTCTTCTCAAAGTGGTGGTGTTTATGTAAAAGTTCTTCTCAAAGTAGTGGTGTTTTATGTACAAGTTCTTCTCAAAGTGGTGGTGTTTTATGTACAAGTTCTTCTCAAAGTGGTTCTGTCTTATGTAAAAGTTCTTCTCAAAGTGGTGGTGTTTTCTGTACAAGTTCTTCTCAAAGTGGTGCTGTATTATGTAACAGTTCTTTCCAACATCGTGTTGTCTTATCTAAAAGTCGTTCACAACGTCATGCTGTCTTATCTAAAAGTCGTTCACAACGTCATGCTGTCTTATGTAAAAGTTCTTCCCAATATCGTGTTGTCTTTGTAACAGTTTTTGTCAACATGGTGCTGTCTTATGTAAAAGTAGTTCTCAACGTCGAGCTGTCTTATCTAAAAGGTGTTCCCAACGTCGTGCAGTGTTAATGTAAAAGTTCTTGTCAACACGGTGCTGTCTTATGTAAAAGTTCTTGTCAACACGTTGCTGTCTTATGTAAAAGTTCTTGTCAACACGGTGCTGTCTTATGTAAAAGTTCTTGTCAACACGGTGCTGTCTTATGTAAAAGTTCTTGTCAACACGGTGCTGTCTTATGTAAAAGTTCTTGTCAACACGGTGCTGTCTTATGTAAAAGTTCTTGTCAACATGGTGCTGTCTTATGTAAAAGTTTTTCCCAACGTCGTGCTGTAGTATGTAAAAATTCTTCCCAACGTCGTGCTGTCTTATGTAAAAGTTCTTGTCAACGTCATGTTGTCTTATGTAAAAGTAATTCCCAACGTCGTGTTGTGTATGTAACAGTTTTTGTCAACATGGTGCTGTTTTATGTAAAAGTTATTCTAAACGTCGATTTGTCTTATCTAAAAGGTGTTCTCAAAGTCGTGATGTCTTATGTAAAAGTTCTTGTAAACGTCGATTTGTCTTATCTAAAAGGTGTTCTCAAAGTCGTGATGTCTTATGTAAAAGTTCTTCCGAACGTCGTGGTGTCTTATGTAAAAGTTCGTGTCCACGTCGTGCTGTCTTATGTAACAGTTTTTGTCAACATGGTGCTGTCTTATGTAAAAGTTATTCTCAACGTCGAGCTGTCTTATCTAAAAGGTGTTACCAATGTCGTGCTGTCTTATGTAAACGTTCTTGTCAACGTCGTGCTGTCGTATGTAAACGTTCTTATCAACGTCGTGCTGTCTTATGTTAAAGTTCTTCCCAACGTCGTGCTGTCTTATGTACAAGCTCTTGTCAACGTCATGCTATCTTATTGCAAAGTTCTTGTCAACGTCGTGCAGTCTTATGTAACAGTTCTTATTACTGTTGTGTTGTCTTATGTAAACGTTCATCCCTAAGTCGTTCTGTCTTATGTAAAAGTGCTTCCCAACGTTGTGCTGTATTATGTAAAAGTTCTTATCAACGTCGTGCTGACTTATGTAAAAGTTATTCCAACGTCGTGCTGTCTTATGTAAAAGTGCTTCTCAACGTCGTGCTGTCTTATGTACAAGTTCTTATCAACGTTGTGCTGTCTTATGTAAACGTTCTTCCCAACGTCGTGCTGTCTTATGTAAAAGTTCGTTTCAACGTTCTGCTGTCTTATGTAAACGTTCTTCCCAACGTTGTGCTGTCTTATGTAAATGTTCTTCCCAACGTCGTGCTGTCTTATGTAAACGTTCTTCCCTACGTCGTGCTGTCTTATGTACAAGTTCTTCCCAACTATGTATAACAGCAATTGCATTAGCATATGACCGTAAATTATTAGGACAATTATGAACAGCTTTCTAATGTCAGCATGTACAAAAAGGACAATGCAGATAATAACCAGCAGTACAATAGAGTGTGAAAGAGACACAGGCTGAAATAAGCAGGACATTGGACTGGTAAAGTAAAATTTCCCCAAACACAACATCATGGCTGAATGCGTTATGGTTATACAACAGCATAGATTACATCATGTTGCTTGAGCATTTACTTTACGACCAATTGATCATTAGTTTGTTTCACTATATACACTAATTGTATTTGACAAGCAAATATAGCCGATTATGGATCATTAAAAATGTCAGTGTTTATATACAGGGTGTTTTTAAAGTTGCAGTGCAGTGAATATTTCTAATATTCAGTAAATGACGTAATCATCATCTACGTACCACAATTTTGTAAACCACATTTATGAACAAACCGCTGCTTCCTTTAAGGTTTTATTTACGTAAAGGACGGGCACTACGCTACTTTCACTGTCTCATTGCTTGAAGGAAATGGTGTTGACGATTGAAAACAGGGTATTTCTGGTTGAGCATGTCTTTCGTAATGGCGGTAAATATACGGATGAGGTCATTAGACAATTCGTGAGGAAATTTCCAGACTCACAAGTCCCTCACCGAAATTCTGTTACAAAATTGATCAAAAAGTTTCGTGAAACCGGTAGTGTGGTAGATGCAAACCGATCTGGAAGACCTTCAATTTCACAAGACCAAATTATGGAACTCTAAGACAGAATTACAATGAGTCCAAATGCATCTTTAAACCACTTGTCTCAACAGGTGCAAATATCTAAGAGTTCTGTTCACAAGGTTTTAAGAAGTGAACTACACTATCGTCCATACAAATTAACTGAAGTGTCTCAACTCCAAGAAAGAGATTATGAATCCCGTTTAAACTACTGCATGTGGTTTCAGAATTTTATTTATGAACATGGCGCTGCCATCCTTGACGTCACTTTTTTCACTGATGAGGCCTGGTTTCATTTATCCGGTTATGTGAACAGTCAGAACAATCGGCTGTGGAGCAGTGAAAAACCCCATGAATTTCATCAAGTGCCGCTTTACGATCAAAAAGTCGGAGTGTGGTGCGCTATAAGTCGTATGCGGATAATAGGACCTATATTTTTTAATGAAACAATAAATGCAGAACGTTACCGTACTTTAATTCTGGAACCGCTCATAGCACACCTTACAGAACGGAAAATTATGGAATCCTGGTTTCAGCAGGATGGGGCAACAGCACACACAGCCACAACAACACTCAATTATTTAGAAAGCATATTTGCAAATCGCATTATTTCACGTGGAATCTGGCCTGCTCGTTCACCAGATCTAACACCCCCAGATTATTATCTGTGGGGGGCATTGAAGGGGAAAGTTTATGAAAATAATCGGCAGACAATTAATGACCTAAAGACTGAAATAGTAGACAAGATTAAACAAATATCACCAGACATTATTCTGAAGGTTTTCGCAAATATGGAAAGACGAATCACGACATGTCTTGAGGCCCGTGGTGGACATTTTCAACATATGCTTTAGGCACAACTTTATTGTGTTAATACCCACATTACCCATTATAAGCTCGCCGATAGCAGTCAAGTATATTTGAATAATACCATTTATTTTACAATTTGTGTGACGCATTAGTTAACCGCATTTCTGGTGACGTTTTTTCTTCCGAGAGTAGAAATTCACTGCACTGCAACTTTAAAAACACCCTGTATTTTAGACACATACGCGTTCATTAATTTCTATTTCGCACACTTTCTTGTTCATGTTACTTACATTTTTATACAATTCTGAAAACTGAAATAAACGAGCTGACATTTGAGTGTAGTAAACACATTTAAGTTTCTCAAAACAAGTACATATGTTTACGGATGTAGTGGCGGGGTGTAGTATACACTTCAAGGTATGGTGGCAGCTTTACAAAAAGGGGAACACAACAAAATACTGAAACGTACTTTTTTTGTAAAGCTGTCAACATACCTTGGAGTGTATTCTACACCCCACTACTGGCTCCTTGTTAGCTGCTTTACCGCAGCACTGCAATTAGTTGCCTGTTTTCTACATAATATTTACCATCGTTCACATCTAAATGGTGGGCACGTGTATTGTCTGTTGATACGTTTATGTTATTTAACAAGAGTATCAATCCATATTATTGTTAAATGTCACATTTATCTCTAGTTTATCATTTGCTTGTCTTACATTCAACGGCTTATTAAACAGTATAATGAATGTTTTAATTTGTGATTTATTTTGAGGGACTGCCGTTGAGCTTTACTTTATGGTCAATCTAGTCATGATTGTACACTCTGACGTCTTATCTTTTATATTATCACTATCTACATCTAGTATGTGGTTTTTAAATTATATGAAGCTATTTTTTTTAATTGTATTACTCGCATAACGACCGACGATTAAGTAAGAGTAACTTCAAAGAACTGTTTATTGGTCAAGTTGGATGAATTAGAAACTAGTGACATTGTGAAATATGCGTTAAGTGGATAGTAACATTCGATTTATTGAATTCACGTCAGTTCTAGATTATTTTACTTACGCCTATACGCCTCATCTCTTTGCTAATCTGAGAAGACAGAGACATATTTCTTGTCGCAGAATTATAATTACACAGAATACAGATTGATCAATCATCTTCTTCTTTATCGTCAGTATTTAACAGTGTCAAAAGGGACTACATAGTCCTATTTTTTTATACAGTCCGATATACTGCCTCTTACACAGCCTCATACACAGCCTAGTATACATCCTCTACACATGTCAAATACGGTAGTTAGTCAACTGACATACTCATCATCATCTGGTTCTATGCCAGTACTCACTGTCGATCATGTTACTCCATCTCTTTCTTACGGTCGTTCTTCAACCAATTCTATTGTTGGTCGATATCCGTGTCACGTTGTAAGGAGTACAACGGGTAAGGAAAATCATAAATGGTGCGGACTGTGGACATTGTTTGATTTGTTCACCAAGGGGACATTAAACAAGTGAAAGAGTGGACACGGGAACCAGCTGATGGTTGTGTGTTCCAATTCTGAACGTCGAATGGATGCAACAAAACCTTGTGATTGCGCAGTCAAAGGTGCAGGTCTTGATCTATTATAAATCATACTGGCTTCGGCAGTGTTGATGGGTCTGTTGTACGGCACAGTCGGGCTTATAAGCCCTGAAGTTCGGCAGTGTTGATGGGTCTGTTGTACGACACAGTCGGGGCTTATAAGCCCTGAAGTTCGGCAGTGTTGATGGGTCTGTTGTACGGCACAGTCGGGGCTTATAAGCCCTGAAGTTCGGCAGTGTTGATGGGTCTGTTGTACGGCACAGTCGGGGCTTATAAGCCCTGAAGTTCGGCAGTGTTGATGGGTCTGTTGTACGACACAGTCGGGGCTTATAAGCCCTGAAGTTCGGCAGTGTTGATGGGTCTGTTGTACGGCACAGTCGGGGCTTATAAGCCCTGAAGTTCGGCAGTGTTGATGGGTCTGTTGTACGGCACAGTCGGGGCTTATAAGCCCTGAAGTTCGGCAGTGTTGATGGGTCTGTTGTACGACACAGTCGGGGCTTATAAGCCCTGAAGTTCGGCAGTGTTGATGGGTCTGTTGTACGACACAGTCGGGGCTTATAAGCCCTGAAGTTCGGAAGTGTTGATGGGTCTGTTGTAAGGCACAGTCGGGGCTTATAAGCCCTGAAGTTCGGCAGTGTTGATGGGTCTGTTGTACGACACAGTCGGGGCTTATAAGCCCTGAAGTTGGGAAGTGAAGTTCGGCAGTGTTGATGGGTATGTTGTACGTCACAGTCGGGGCTTATAAGCCGTGAAGTTGGGCAGTGAAGTTCGGAAGAACCATAAAGGTGGATACGTACTTTCGTGGTAACTCCATGTGGTTTTATCATGAAGAGTTTGACACTAACTAAAGTGATGGTTTCGATAAAAGCATAAACTTTCAATCAAGTATTTTTTTCGGAACATTCTCTGGAAAATCTAAAAGCATGGGACTAAAGACAGTGCTTGGTGTCACTGAAGAACTCAGGACTGATTGAGATCTGTTTAATATATTCGTCCCTGGACATTCAGGCACGACAGTAAATGAAGGATCTGACAGCCTGGCTGGAACGGCTGCTATGGGTTGCGGACGTGCAATTGATTGGGCTAACATTCGAAATGCATTCAGGGAGGTAGAATAAATAAAAGATAGAATCAGTGATCATGAATTTACAAAAACGTTCAGCAATCAAGAAAGCAGCGACATGTGGAGAGACACAGAGCAATATCAAAATCAAACATGAACTGGAGTCGTCAGTCCCCAACACTGAGGGGCATACCTGGGAAGGGGGGATCTGGACACGTATGGTCTAGTCCAATCAGCAAAAAGGATGACCCGTCGAATAAAAAAAAATTGTTTATCAACTTGAGTTAATTACTCTTATTGTTGCTCTTCCATCTACTAGTGAGGTCAACTTAAACATACCATCTACCGTTTGGCTGTTAAATCCACACGCGGCTAATTGGGTAGTGGGTGTATTTATTTACTAATCGAAATCTAAACAAATCTAATACTAATCAAGTTATCTTGAAATAATGAGGTTGAACAAAATAGTAAACGACAATTTGTCCATGTTCCCTAGTTGTCACCCTTGAGACCTTCGATCGTTTATAAATCGTGTTTTTTTGTTTTTTAATCAGATAGACTGAGCAAGTAAAAGAGACAGAAAAGGAACTGATATTATGAAGAAATTGGCAGGAACGGACTGGGGAGCAGATATAAATATATTGAAACGACTATACGTAGGAAGAGTGCGACCAGTCCTAGAGTATGGAGTCACAACCTGGGCCATTGCTTCCAAATCACACCTTAGAAAAAGTAACAGAACACAAAATCAAGCTACCCGTATCATCATTGGTGCTTTGAAATCTACACCTATCAAAACTCTAGAAACAGCTATAGGTTTACAACCCTTAGATGACAGACGGGTCACTAAAGTATTGCAAAAAGCGGAGACATATAGAAGGCACCTTAGCCACCCCATGCACCAAAGAATAACTGGTTCCGGAATAGTACGACGAAAGAGGAGCAACTACACTGCATTCTCCAATGAACTGGCAACTAGAGACTCAGTACTGTCCCAAACAATACCGAAACCATTGGGACCATCTGATATGTCTCCTCATGGGAAACACAAAATCAGAGATGCTGCAACACTGGCTAATCAACACAAAAATAACATGCACAATAAATTGGTGATACTGACTGATGCACTCTCAGTACTAACAACTCTAAAAAGCCCCAAGAACAATGAACTAGATGACTTGAGAACACCCCTAAACCAACTTTGCAATAATTTCCAGAGAATTGTCATTCATTGGATACCTTCACACTGAAATAAACACGGAAATAAACGCGCAGACAAATTAGCTAAAGAGGGAGGGGAATTACTACAAGAGAACCATCCGGTCAGTTATGATGAAGCCAAATCCATCATTAAAGGTCAGTATAATGAAAAATGGAAACGGGACCAAAGCATAACGAGAGGGACGGATACCTCCAACTATCAAGGAGGGATCAAGTCATCATACTTTGCCTACGCACTGGCAACAGTAGAATGAGAAACCATATGTTCACCAAATTCAAAATATGTACAACCAGTCAATGCTACTGCACACTGGACAACATAACAACAAACGTGTTCTACAGGATTGCCCCCAGTACACAGACCTGAGAAGGACACACGTGGTCCACACCCACCTCCCTGGAAGAGAAACTATATGGGGCAATCGAATCACTTAAACAGACAGCTGACTTCATAAGAGAGACTGGAATCCTAATCAGATTGAGACTTGATCGCAGACAGAGAGAGAAAGAAATCGTGTTTTTTTTTTCTATGATTCTTATTGTACTGTTAATTGTTGTATATATTATCTCAGTGTTTCTTTAATATCACTTCAGCTCTACATGCGTACAAATACGATGTCGCTTTAGAGTTTCAAGATTTGTTAAATGCCGCGCTAATCGCGAGAATCCTAAATTCAGTACTACTCAAGGAGAGTATTTAAAAGCATGTGTCGATTAATGTCTTAACGTCACACCTAGTTGGCTGCCGTTTTCTTCCATTTGTGCCACATACTACACCAGGCTGATATTCAGCCTCATCTTATTTTCACGCAGAGGCGAACTTTAGTAGTCGAACTTTAGTGTTAGAAGTAAGCGAATTTTAGTGTTAGAAGCAAGCAAACTTTAGTGTTAGAAGTAAGCACATTTTAGGTTTAGAAGCAAGCGAACTTTAGTGTTAGAAGTAAGCGAATTTTAGTGTTAGAAGTAAGCAAACTTTAGTGTTAGAAGTAAGCACATTTAGGTTTAGAAGCAAGCGAACTTTAGTGTTAGAAGTAAGCGAATTTTAGTGTTAGAAGCAAGCAAACTTTAGTGTTAGAAGTAAGCACATTTTAGGTTTAGAAGCAAGCGAACTTTAGTGTTAGAAGTAAGCGAACTTTAGTGTTAGAAGTAAGCGAATTTTAGTGTTAGAAGTAAGCGAATTTTAGTGTTAGAAGTAAGCGAATTTTAGTGTTAGAAGTAAGCGAACTTTAGTGTTAGAAGTAAGCACATTTTAGGTTTAGAAGCAAGCGAACTTTAGTGTTAGAAGTAAGCACATTTTAGGTTTAGAAGCAAGCGAACTTTAGTGTTAGAAGTAAGGGAACTTTATGTGTAGAAGCAAGCGAATTTTAGTTTCAGAAACAAGCGAACTTTAGTTTGAGAAACAAGCGAACTTTAGTTTGAGAAACAAGCGAACTTTAGTTTGAGAAACAAGCGAACTTTAGTTAACATAGTTGATGACTCTAGAGTAGCAGGAAACACGATATTTTTGTTTCTAACAAGATAGCCTTTTCACTGACTCGAAGTCGTCGTCGTCAGGGATACTAGTTTTATACCTCACGGTTTTTATACTTCACGGTGTTTATACTTCACGGTTTTTAAACTTCACGGTTTTATACTTCACGGTTTTATACTTCTCAGAATGTGATCAGTGTAGAGTTTAATTGCTTCAGACCTAATTTACACATACCATTGTTCATACACAGGCAAGTGCTGGTGTTGAACTTGATAATACTATGGTAGACGTTGCACAACGTAATCTTTTAAACAATTCATTAAATGTTTAATTCCAACTCACGTGCATTTCATATGGGGTACTTTTACTTACATTTTCTAGAACACTTGCAATCTAATGTAGATAAAATGTATGAAATTAGAGAATCTGAAATATGGTCAGGTTGGATAATTGTACCAGCTACGGGATGTAGTAAACAGTACAATCTGCTGCTGTCGTGCTGCCTTGCAGGTATGCTCGGGAGAGTATAAGGCTAAGGGAGGGTATATTGAAGTAAAACAAGTCCACTGCCTTGTGGATGAGACTATTTAGTCAAAAGCTAACGAGATAACCGTAAATAAACCGACGGAA